>CM057150.1:26527223-26832040 GCA_029964075.1 Patiria pectinifera
TTTACGCTTTACTCT
The DNA here is from genome assembly GCA_029964075.1 of Patiria pectinifera. Classification (NCBI taxonomy): domain Eukaryota; kingdom Metazoa; phylum Echinodermata; class Asteroidea; order Valvatida; family Asterinidae; genus Patiria; species Patiria pectinifera. The sequence continues at coordinate 26,527,239 of CM057150.1, forward strand.
TCAGCTTTACCTTTTCACGGCTTTAACCTTTACGCTTTAACGCTTTAACCTTTACGCTTTTCGCTTCATGCTTTACTCTTTACTCTTTACTCGTACGCTTTACTCTTTACTCGATACGCTTTAATCTTTACTCGATCGACTTTAATCTTCCTCGATGTAACTATCTTCCTCTTTACTCTTTACTCTTTACTCTTTACTCTTTACTCTTTACTCTTTACCCTTTTCTCTTAACTCTTTTGCTCTTTACACTTTACTCTTTGCTCTCTACGGTTTTACTAGATCAAACTGCTTTAAGCTTTACTCTTTCACGGCTTTAAGCTGCGCTTTAACGCTTTGCTGCAGCTTTAGCGCACAACCTTGGACACCCCGGCTTCATGGCAGCTTTCACGCTTTCAGCTATGACACAATCTTTACTCGATCATTTGCTCTTATCTTTGCTCTTTACTCTTTACTCTTTACTCTTTATCTTTACTCTTTACTCTTTACTCTTTACTCTTTACTCTTTACTCTTTACTCTTTACTCTTTACTCTTTACTCTTTACTCTTCTGCTTTACTCTTTACCCTTTTCTCTTAACTCTTTGCTCTTTACACTTTACTCTTTGCTCTCTACGTTTTGTACTCGATCACAGCTTCGCTTTATCTTTCACGGCCTAAACTACGCTTTAAACTTCTGCTCACGGCTTTAACCTTTCGGCTTTAGCGCTTTAACCTTTACAACACCGGCTTTACTCTTTACTCGATCAGCTTTACTCTTTACTCGATCGTACTCTTTACTCGATGCGCTTTACTCTTTACTCGATGCGGCTTTAATCTTTACTCGATAAACTTTACTCTTTACTCGTCTGCTTTAATCTTTTTGCTAGATCACGACTTCACTCTTTCACTCTTTACTCTTTACTCTTTACTCTTTACTCTTTACTCTTTAAACTCTGCTTCTTGCAGCTTTAACCTTTAATAATGATAACTCCTTAACCACATGCTCTTTGCCAGCTTTACTATGTGTCTTTACTCTTTGCTTCATATTTGCAATATCATAACTCTTTGCTCAGATTTGACACTTACGGCTTTTGCTCTCTATGGTTTTCATTTCATCGGCTGCTTTAACTCTTTCACGGCTTTAGCTGGCTTCAGCCTTTACGCGACTGGCAGCTAAATAAGCTTTACGGCTTTTAAACTAAAACTTTATCTTCTCTTTACTCTTTACTCTTTTACTCTTTACTCTTTATCTTTACTCTTTACTCTTTACTCTTTGCTCTTTAACTTTACTCTTTACTCTTTACTCTTTACTCTATCTTTACTCTTTACTCTTTACTCTTTACTCTTTAAAACTAAACACAACCTTTAATGTGACCAGCGCCTTTTTTCACCAACTACTCTTTGCCAGCATATATCTTAACTCTTTTGCTCTTTACCGCTTTACTCTTTGCTCCCCTCGTTTTACTCGATCGACCTAAACTTTACTCTTTCACGGCACTTTCTGACTGCGGCTTTAATATTTCTTATTTAGCGGCTTTAACAGCTTTCTGGCTTGCCAAGCTTCATGCTTTCCTCTTTACCTCTTTACTCGTGCGCTTTACTCTTTGCCTCTTTCACTCTTTACTCTTTAAGTCTTTACTCATTATACTCTTTACTCTTTACTCTTTTAGCTGCTTTACTCTTTACTCTTTACGCTCTACTCCTCTATCTTTACTCTTTACTCTTTGCTCTTTGCTCTTCTCTCTACTCTGTACTCTTTACTCTTCACTCTTTACTCTTTACTCTTTACTCTTTACGCTTTAACCTTTATAATGGCGCTTTTCCCTTCTTCTCTTTACCCTTTGCTCTTTACACTTTGCTCTTTGCTCTCTGCGTTTTACTCCCGATCGGCTTTATGACTTTACTCTTTCGGCTTTCACGGCTGCTCGCAGCTTTAACCTTCTTAGCTAGCGCTTTCAACCTTTACGGCTTTTTGGCTTATTTGCATTTTACTCTTTACTCACTTTACTCGATGCATCTTTACTCTTTACTCGATCGACTACTCTTTACTCGGTCATTTACTCTTTACTCTTTACTCTTTACTCTTTACTCTTTACTCTTTACTCTTTACTCTTTCACTCTTTTTACTCTTTACTCTTAGCTGCTCTTTACTCTTTATCTTTGCATCTACTCCATCTACTCTTTACTCTTTGTCTTTGCAATATCTTTGCTCTCTCTGCTACTCTTATCAACTGTCTTTGGCCAATTACTCTTTACTCTTCCTCTTTACTTTATATTACTCTTTATAACATCTTTACTCTTTCTCTTTTTACTCTTGACTGCCTTTACATTCTTTAACCTTTGTCTTGAATGACTTTCCCCTTTACCCTTTACTCTTCTTACCCTTTTCTCTTAACTCTTTGTCTTTGCTTTACTCTTTGCTCTCCTCGTTTTACTCGTCGACTGCGACTGCGGCTATGCTCGACTTTACGGCACTGCGGCTTTAACCTTTCGGCTGAGCACGCTTACAGCAACTAAACGCCATCCGCAGCTGCTCTTTACTCTTTACTCTTTACTCGTTATCTTTATCTTTATCTTTATCTTTATCTTTATCTTTGCTCTTTATCTTTATCTTTATCTTTACTCTTTACTCTTTACTCTTTACTCTTTGCAACAAATCTACTCTCTATCTCTTTACTCTTTGCTCTTTTGCTCTTTACTCTCTACTCTGTACTCTTTACTCTTTACTCTTTACTCTTTACTCTTTATATTTCACGACTTTAACCTTTATGTGGCCAGTGACTTTTTCCAGCTTACTCTTTACCAGCCTATCTTTACACTTTACTCTTCTCTTTGCTCTCTGCGTTTTACTCGATCATTCTGGCTTTCATAGCTTTAGCTCTTTCAGCTGCGAAACTCACCTTTAACCTTTACGGCTTTAGCGGCACTTTAACCTTTCGGCTTTTAATCGCTAGCTACTCTTTACTCTTTACTCTTTACTCTTTACTCTTTACTCTTTACTCTTTACTCTTTATATCTTTATCAGCTGCTCTTTATCTTTTATCTTTACTCTTTACTCTTTTACTCTTTGCTCTTTATCTTTACTCTTTATAGCTGCTCTTTACTCTTTACTCTTTACTCTTTATCTTTGCTCTTTTGCTCTTTACTCTTTATCTTTGCTCTTTATCTTTATATTTATATCTTTACTCTTTGCTCTTTTACTCTTTATCTTTACTCTTTACTCTTTTATATCTTTATCTCTTTACTCTTCTGACACAGGCTTTACATTTAATGGCCCATGTGATGACGTCTTGACCTTTTCACCCGCTGCTCTTTGCCAGCATACCTATCTTAACTCTTTTGCTCTTTACACTTTACTCTTTGCTATCTACAGTTTTCACTTTCGATGCGGCTTGCGGCTTTACTCTTTCACGACTTGCAACTGCTCTTGCTTTAACCTTTCATGGCTGGCAAGCAGCTTTAACCTTTCACGGACTTTTAAGCTAAGTAGCATGCTTTACTCTTTACTCTTTACTCGTACGCTTTACTCTTTACTCTTTACTCTTTACTCTTTACTCTTTACTCATTACTCTTTACTCTTTACTCTTTACTCTTTACTCTTTACTCTTTACGCTCTACTCTCTACTCTTTACTCTTTGCTCTTTGCTCTTTACTCTCTACTCTGTACTCTTTAATCTTTACTCACTATCTTTACTCTTTACTCTTTACTCTTCACACTTTAGTATGCTTAAACCTTTAATAGCCTTTACTGCTTTCCTTATCTTTGCCAGCACATCTTTGCAGCTTTATCTTTTAATCTCTACGTTTTACTCGATCGGCTTCAGCTACTCATTTATCTTTCGACTGCGGCTTTGCGCTTTAACCTTTGCGGCTCAATGGCTTTAATAACTAAACACTAAATACGGCAATTCATGCTTTTCACTCTTTACTCTTTACTTTCAAATCACGGCTTTACTCTTTACTAAAATCTGACTTTTTAATCTTTACTCGATCGGCATTTACTCTTTACTCTTTGCTCTTTGCACTCTCCTGCTCTGTACTCTTTACTCTTTGCTTATTACTCTTTACTCTTTCTCTTTACTCTTACTCTTTACTCTTTAACGCTTTCCTCTTTACTCTTTACTCTTTACGACTCTTGTTAACCTAGCTATGTGATGACTTTCCATTTACCTTTATCTTTGCCTTTACCCTTTTATCTTAATAGCATCTTTGCTCTTTATGCTTTGTCTCTCACTCTTTTTGCTTGCTCTCGTTTACTCATGACACCTCACGGCTTTACTCTGAAACCTGCGGCTGCGGCTTTACCCTAGGCTGACACTGGCAGCACACAACCTATTACGGCTTTTTTATTTAGCTTTGCTCTTTACTCTTTCTTACGATCAGTCATTCCTCTTTAACAGATGCATTCCTCTTTACTCTTTACCTCTTTACTCTTTACTCTTTACTCTTTACTCTTTACTCTTTACTCTTTATACTACTCTTTACTCTTTACTCTTTACTCTTTACTCTTTGCTCTCTCTCTTTGCGCTCTACTCTCTACTCTTTACTCTTTGCTCTTTGCTCTTTACTCTCTACTCTGTACTCTTTGCTAAACATTACTCTTTACTCTTTGCCCAATTGCTATATTATATCTTTACTATTTACTCTTTCCTCTTTACTATTTACGCTTTAATCTTTACGCTTTAATATTTAATGTGACCAACTCCTTTATAACTATCTTTGCCTTTTCTCTTAATAACCACTTTTCTTTAACAAAATATTTAGCTGCTCTTTGCTAATCTACGTTTTACTCGATCGAGCCTCCAGCTTTATCTTTCTGATGACTGTGACTCAAGACTAACTATTTCATTTGTGACTGACATTTCTGCATTTTTAAGATGGCTATAGCTGCTCTTTATGTTTTGCTACGTTATCTTTTCTCTTTCCTCTTTCTCTTTACTCATTACTCTTTACTCTTTATCTTTACTCTTTACTCTTTGCTCTTTATCTTTATCTTTATCTTTATCTTTACTCTTTACTCTTCACTCTTTACTCTTTGCATGCTTCCTCTAAACTATTTAATCTTGATCTTCACTCTTTACATCTTTCCCATTTGCCCTTTAACCTTTAATAGCCAGGCGCTTTTCCTTCCCTTAATCTTTGCTCTTACTACTCTTAGCTCTTTTAACTCTTTATCACGGTTCCTATCAGTGCAGCTTTGCATTTACTCGATACGGCTTTTCGCAGCTTTCGGCACTGACAGCTGCGCTAACATACTAACCATTTCACCAGCTTTAACCTTTGCGGCTAGCAGCTTTATAGCCTTTACGGCTTTTAAATTCGTGGCACTGCCTCTGCTCTTTACTCGGTCAAATGCAGCTTTACTCTTTACTCGATACGCTTTAAATCTTTACTCGATCACAACTTTACTCTTTACTCTTTACTCTTTACTCTTTACTCTTTACTCTTTGCTCTTTACTCTTTACTCTTTTACTCTTTATAGCACTACTTAACTCTTTGCTCTTTACGCTTTACACTCTTTGCTCTGGTTTTACTCGTCCGGCAGCTTTACTCGTTTTCGCATTTCGATCTTTACATTCTTTAACTGCTCATAACTAGCTTTCGCACGCTGCGGCTAACCTTCAACTGCGCTTTAAGCTTCAACACCTTTCGCGGCTTACACAATCTTTACTCGATGCAGCTTTACCTCTTTACTCTTGCCTCTTTACTCTTTCACTCTCCTCTTTACTCTTTACTCTTTACTCTTTACTCTTTAGCGCTTTACTCTTTACCCTTTTCTCTTAACTCTTTGCTCTTTACACTTTACCTCTTTGCTCTCTACGTTTTACTCGATCGACTTTCATAACTTTACTCTTCACGGCTTTTCGACACTGCACGCTTTAACCTTCTACGGCTTTAGCGGACTTTAACCTTTACGGCACCGACTTCGCTTTACTATCGCTACTCTTTACTCGATGCAGCTTTACTCTTTACTCGATCATAACTTAAGCTAATCTTTACTCGATGCGCTTTACTCTTTACTCTTTACTCTTTACTCTTTACTCTTTACTCTTTACTCTTTTACTCTTTACTCTTTTAAACAGCTAAACTTAAACTAAACTTTATCTTTATCTTTTACTCGATTACTCTTTACTCGATCGCTTTACTCTTTACTCGATCGCTTTAATCTTTACTCGTCACGGCTTTCACTCTTTACTCTTTACTCTTTACTCTTTACTCTTTACTCTTTACTCTTTACTCTTTACTCTTTGCTCTTTACTCTTTACTCTTTACTCTTTACTCTTTACTCTTTACTCTTTACTCTTTACTCTTTACGCATCTACTCTCTCTTACTCTTTTGCTCTTTTAAATCTTTAATCTTTTATATATACTCTTTACTCTTTACTTCTTATGTGGTGTTCAATGCATCTTTTATACTCTTTACTCTTTACTCTTACTCTTGCTCTTTACTCTTTATCTCTTCACTGACTGCGCTTGGACCAGAAAGATATTTAATGTGATAATACTCCTTTGCCTTACCCTTTATCTTTACCCTGCCTCTCTTAACTCTTTGTCTTTACACTTTACTCTTTGCTCTCTGGTTTTACTCGATTAAGCTCATTCATTTCCTCTTTCACGACTGCATTTCGCTGCATGACTTTAACCTTTACGGCTGGCGGCTTTAACCTTTAAACACCCAAACTGCGCTTCACTTTACTCTTGCTCTTTATCTTTACTACTTTACTCTTTACTCTTTACTCTTTACTCTTTACTCTTTACTCTTCCTCTTTACTCTTTATCTTTACTCTTTACTCTTTACTCTTTATCTTTATAATATTTGCTCTTTGCAGCTTTCATAACCTCTTTATCTTTATCTTTACTCTTTACTCTTTACTCTTTCGGCTCTATATCTATCTTTATCTCTTTGTCTTTGCTCTTTACTCTCTACTCTGTTATCTTTACTCTGTTTCCTCTTATACTCTTTACTCTTTATCTCTTACTCTTTACTCTTTACTCTTTACATCTTTACTCTTTACTCTTTACTCTTCCTCTTTTACAGCTTTGCGGCTAAGCCTTTATAGCCTTTATGTGACACTTTCCTTTACCGGCCTACTCTTTGTACCGCGCCTCTTAACTCTTTGCTCTTTAGCTCTTTTAACTCTTTGCTGGCTACTCTTGTCCCTGGTTTTCTCGGTCAGCCTGCGACACAAACACCTCTTTACGGCTAAACTTGCTTTAACCTTTATGCGCTTTGGCCCCTGCGGCTGGCAACCTAAACACCAAACAGCATGCTTTAGCTCTTTACTCTTTACTAGTCGTAGCTTCACTCTTTACTCTTTGCTACTCTTGACTTTACTCTTTCCTACTTTACTCTTTACTCTTCCTCTTTACTCTTCCTCTTTACTCTTTACTCTTTACTCTTTACTCTTTATATTTGCAGCTCTACTCTCTACTCTTCTCTTTATCTTTGCAATAACATCTTTACTCTCTACTCTGTACTCTTTACTCTTTACTCTTTACTCTTTACTCTTTACTCTTTCTGCTTTAACCTTTATGCTTGTGCTTTTCCCTTTACTCTTTACCCTTTGCTGTCTTTACACTTCCTCTTTATATCGTTTTCTCACGATCGGCTTATCTCTACGTTTTATAGATCGACTCTTTGGCTTTACTCTTTCTGGCTTTAACCTTTAAGCTGACAGCTAGGCTAACGGCACTGCCTTTACGGACTTTCAAGCTAAACTATAAGCTTTCCTCTTTACTCTTTACTCACGATCGCTTTACTCTTTACTCGATCGCTTTAATCTTTACTCGATCGCGACATTTACTCTTTACTCTTTGCTCTTTACTCTCTACTCTGTACTCTTTACTCTTTGTATTACTTATTACTCTTTATATCTTCCTCTTTACTCTTTACTCTTTACTCTTTATATTTACTCTTTGCTCTTTCTGGCTTTGCAGCTTCCTAACCTTTAATATTGTGCTTGACCTTTCTACATACTTTCTTTACTCTTTACTGCTTTTTATCTTAACTCTTTGCTCTTTACACCTTATATATTTTGCTCTCTCGTTTTACTCGATCTGACCCTTCGGCTTTATCTTCGCTTTAACCTAAACTGCTTTAACCTTCTTTGACGCTTTAACCTTCACACTTTCGCTTCATAGCCCCTCTTTGCTCTTTACTCGTCGCTTTATCGTCATTTACTCTTTACTCGATCTGCAGCTTTAATCTTTACTCGTCTGACTTTACTCTTTACTCTTTACTCTTTATCTTTACTCTTTCTCTTTACTCTTTATCTCTTTTGCTCTTTACTCTTTACTCTTTATATTCCTCTTTACTCTTTACTCTTTACTCTTTCTCTTTACATCACATCTCTATATTTACTCTTTTGTCTTTTAACTATTTTACTCTTTACTCTCTACTCGACACTCTTTCTCTTTACTCTTTACTCTTTACTCTTTACTCTTTAAACCTTGACTAACCTGACCCCACAATATTTATGACACTTTCCTTTACCCTTTATCTTTACCTTACTCTCTTAACTCTTTGCTCTTTACAGCTTTACATCTTTGCAAATATCTCTCGTTCCTCGATCGATTTCACGGCTTTCACTCTTTCACTCTTTCGACTTTGCGGCACAACCTTCGCGCTTTAACCTTTCTGCACAACGGCTCAACCTTTAACGGCATAACTGCCTTTACTCTTTACTCTTTACTACGATCACGGCTTTACTCTTTACTTTCGATCACGGCTTTAATCTTTACTCGATCGACGCTTTACTCTTTTCACTTTACTCTTTACTCTTTACACTTTTCTCTTTACTCTTTACCCTTTGCTCTTTTCACTTTACTCTTTACGCATCTACTCTCTACTCTTTACTCTTTGCTCTTTTGCTCTTTACTCTCTACTCTGTACTCTGTTACTCTTTATCTTTGTGATACTCTTTACTCTTTACTCTTTACTCTTTACTCTTTTTATAACTTTACTCTTTACTCTTTACTCTTTCGATTTCAACTACGCTTTAACCTTTAATGTGACGCTTTCCTTTACCATCCTAAACCTTCTTGACGCTATTCACAAATTGTTGACCCTTTACTCTTTTCGCTTCTGCTTTACTCTTTGCTCTTTACACTTTACTCTTGCTGCTCGTATCTTCTACGATCGGCTTTCATCTCTGCGTTTCTTTGCTCGATCTTTAAACTGCGCTTTAACCTTTCTGACTGCGACACTAGCAACTAAACATAAGCTGGCTATGACTGGCCAGCTGACAGCTAGGCACCGACTGACTATGCTCTTATCTCATTATCTTTATCGATTATCTTTATCTCTTTGCTCTTTACTCTTTCACTCTTTACTCTTTACTCTTTACTCTTCCTCTTTACTCTTTACTCTTTACTCTTTATCTTTTATCTTTATCTTTTTTATCTTTACTCTTTATACTTTACTCTTTACGCTTTACCTTTAACCTTTAATGCTTGACGGCTTTTCCTTCTACCGCTTTACTCTTTACCCTTTTCTCTTAACTCTTTGCTCTTTACACTTTACTCTTTGCTCCTACGTTTTTTACTCGATCAACTTTCAGCTTTACTCTTTCACGGCACTTTCAAACTACGCTTTAACCTTTGCGACACTGGCGGCTTTAACCTTTCGACTTTTCAAGCTAAGCTTTACTCTTTACTCTTTACTCGATCAGCTTTACTCTTTCACTCGATGCGCTTTAATCTTTTACTCGATGCGCTTTACTCTTTTACTCTTTACTCTTTACTCTTTACTCTTTACTCTTTACTCTTTCTCTTTACTCTTTACTCTTATACTCTTTGCATGCTACTCTTTTATCTTTACTCTTTGCATCTATATCTATCTTTGCTCTTTACTCTCTCTACTCTGTGCTCTTTATCTTTATCTGTACTCTTTACTCTTTACTCTTGATACTCTTTATCTTTATCTTTACTCTTCCTTTATGTTTACTCTTTATATTTATCTTTACGCTTTGCAACTGCAGCTATTATTTATGTGATGACTTTCCTTTACCATACCTTTAATATTCGTGTGATGGCAACTCTTTTGCCTTTGCTCTTTCCTTTACTCTTTTCTTCTGCTCTTTACTTTACTCTTTGCTCTCTACGTTTTACTCGATCACGACTGCCAGCTAACACCTCTTTGCGGCTACGCTTTGCGCTTTAATATTTGCCTTTGGCAGCTTTAACAGCTTTACGGCGGCACTAGCTTCACGGCCTACTCTTTACTCTTTACTCTTTGCTCATTATCTTTACTCTTTACTCTTCCTCTTTACTCTTTACTCTTTACTCTTTACTCTTTACTCTTTACTCTTTACTCTTTACTCTTTATCTTTATCTTCCTCTTATCTTTACTCTTCTACTATTGCAATATTTTATCTTTATCTTTCACCTTTGCATGCTGAGCAAATGCAATTTCCCGATTACATCAGCTGCCGGCTCTCTTTGCAGCCACTTTTATCTTAACTCTTTGCTCTTTACTGGCCTATCTCTTTGCTCCTACGTTTTACTCGATGCAGCTTTACTCTTTACTCTTTACTCTTTACGCTTTTACTGGCTTTCATAACAACCTTTGCGGCTTTAGCGACCTTTAACCTTTCGCAGCTTTTCGACTTCACGCTTTACTCTTTATATCTTACCTCGATCTTTACCTCGATGCTCTTTGCAGCACAATCTTTACTCGATGCGCTGAAAATCTTTACTCGGTGCGGCGCTCTTTACTCTTTACTCTTTACTCTTTACTCTTTACTCTTTGCTCTTTATCTCTTACTCTTTACTCTTTACTCTTTGCACGCTCTACTCTCTACTCTTTACTCTTTTATCTTTTATCTTTACTCTCTACTCTGTACTCTTTACTCTTTGGCTTATTATCTTTACTCTTTACTCTTTACTCTTTGCTCACTCTTTTACTCTTTACTCTTTACTCTTTACTCTTCCTTTTCGACTGCGGCTTCTAACCTTCTATAGTGATGACCGCTTTCCTTTGCCCAGCTAATTGGCTTGTCGTGATGAGGTGGCTTTGCGCTACCGGCTTCCGCTCTTCCTTCTGCCTGCCTTATCTTTACGCTTTGCTCTTTTATCTATCTGCGGTTTTATCGATTGCAACTGCGGCTATCTTTCGACGCTGTTTGCAGCTACGACTGCGACTTTAACCTTTATGACACTAGCGGCTTTGGCGACTAGAAGCACCATGACTTTACAGCTCATTTCGATAGGCTATCTTTACTCTTTACTATTTTATCTTTTATCTTTACTCTTTACTCTTTACTCTTTATCTTTACTCTTTACTCTTTACTCGCTCCTCTTTTATCTTTACTCTTTACTCTTTATCTTTCTCTTTACTCTTTACTCTTTGCTCTTTCACTCTTTATCTTTGCGGCTGGCTACGCTTTATTCAGTAGCCGATGACACTTTCCTTTACCGGCTATCTTTACAGCTTTTCTCTTAACTCTTTAGCACGTCTTGCTTTACTCTTTTATCCCCTAGGTTTTACTCGATGCGGACTGTGACACACTCTTTAAACACCGACTCGGCTTCAACGCTTTAACAGCTATGACTAATGACCCTGGCCCTTTACACTTTTAAGCTTCGTGGCTGCTCTTTACTCTTTACTAATCATAACTTTACTCTTTACTCGATCATTTAAATCTTTACTCGATGCGACTTTCACTCTTTACTCTTTACTCTTTACTCTTTACTCTTTACTCTTTACTCTTTACTCTTTACTCTTTTAACCTTTACGCTCTACTTGCCTTTTCTCTTAACTCTTTGCTCTTTACGCTTTACTGTTTACCTTTACTCTTTACTCTTTACTTACTTTAAACTTTACGCTTTAACCTTTATTAATATCGTTTTGCTCGATACACTTTCGGCTTTCTTTCACGCGCTGCGGCTAAGCTTGACAGCTTTGACTGGCGGCTTTAACCTTTGCAGCTGACGCTTTAACCCTTTACGCTTTTAAACTATTGGCTTTAAATCTTCCTACGATCAGCACGCTTTACTCTTTACTCTTTACTCTTTACTCTTTATCTTTACTCTTCCTCTTTACTCGATCCTCTTTACTCTTTATCTTTCTCTTTACCTTTTACCAACTTTACTCTTTACCTCTTTAGTTCTTAACTCTTTGCTCTTTACGCTACTCTTTGCTTAACTCTGCACGGTTTTACTCTCGATCGGCTTTCACGGCTTTACTCTTTCGACTTTAAACTCATGGCTTCAACCTTCTGGCAGCTTTAACGCTTTAAGCAACGCGCCGGCTTCACCTTTACTCTTTACTCTTTACGCTTTACTCTTTACTCGATACGCTTTAATCTTTACTCGATACGCTTTACTCTTTACTCTTTACTCTTTACTCTTTACTCTTTACTCTTTACTCTTTACTCTTTGCTCTTTACTCTCTACTCTGTACTCTTTACTCTTTGCTTATTATTCTTTACTCTTTACTCTTTACTCTTTACTCTTTACTCTTTACTCTTTACTCTTTACTCTTTACATTTACCTTGAACCTTTATGTGACCTTGGCTCCTTTACCCTTTACTCTTTACCCTTTTCTCTTAACTCTTTATCTTTACACTTTACTCTTTAATCTCTACGTTTTACTCGATACGCTTCGCTTTACTCTTCATTTGCCTTCTGGCACTGCGGCTTTACTTCACTTTAACCTTTACGCTTACTACTAAACTACTCTTTACTCTTTATCTTTACTTTTACTCTTTACTCTTTACTCTTTATACTCTTTACTCTTTACTCTTTACTCTTTCTATCTTTACTCTTTACTTCTCTTTACTCTTTATCTTTACTCTTTCTCTTTACTCTTTCGCTATTCTGCTTTAACCTTTATGTGACGCTTCCTTTACCCTTTACTCTTTACCCTTTTTCTCTTAACTCTTTACACTTTACTCTTTGTCTCTCGTTTTACTCGATACGCTTTACTTTACTCTTTCGCTTTAAACTACGCTTTACGGCTTAGCAGCTTTAACCTTTAACTACTCAGCTTTACTCTTTACTCTTTACTCTTTACTCTTTACTCTTTACTCTTTACTCTTTACTCTTTACTCTTTACTCTTTACTCTTTACTCTTTACTCTTTACTCTTTACTCTTCTCTTTACTCTTTACTTTACTCTTTACGCTTTAACCTTTATGTGACGCTTTTCCTTTACCCTTTACTCTTTACCCTTTTCTCTTAACTCTTTGCTCTTTACACTTTACTCTTTGCTCCTACGTTTTACTCGATACGCTTTACGCTACTTTACGCTTTACGCTTTACGCTTTAACCTTTACGGCTTTAACGCTTTAAACTTTACGCTTTCATTCAAGGTTTACTCTTTACTCTTTACTCGATACGCTTTACTCTTTACTCGATACGCTTTAATCTTTACTCGATACGCTTTACTCTTTACTCTTTACTCTTTACTCTTTACTCTTTACTCTTTACTCTTTACTCTTTACTCTTTACTCTTTACTCTTTACTCTTTACTCTTTACTCTTTACTCTTTACTCTTTACTCTTTACGCTCTACTCTCTACTCTGTACTCTTTGCTCTTTACTCTCTACTCTGTACTCTTTACTCTTTGCTCTTTACACTTTACTCTTTGCTCTCTACGTTTTACTCGATCCTTTACGGCACTTTTCTCTTCGGCTTTACGTTTACGCTTTAATCTCTATGACTGCAACTCTTTTAACCTTTACTCTTTGCGACTTTACTGATCGGCTGCGCTTTACTCTTTCGCTTGCGGCTTTAACCTTTACGGCTTGGCTTTAACTCGGCTTTCGCTTCACGCTTTACTCTTTACTCTTTACTCGATACGCTTTACTCTTTACTCGATACGCTTTAATCTTTACTCGATACGCTTTACTCTTTACTCTTTACTCTTTACTCTTTACTCTTTACTCTTTACTCTTTACTCTTTACTCTTTACTCTTTACTCTTTACTCTTTACTCTTTACTCTTTACGCTCTACTCTCTACTCTTTACTCTTTGCTCTTTGCTCTTTACTCTCTACTCTGTACTCTTTACTCTTTGCTTATTACTCTTTACTCTTTACTCTTTACTCTTTACTCTTTACTCTTTACTCTTTACTCTTTACTCTTTACTCTTTACTCTTTACTCTTTACTCTTTACGCTTTACGCTTTAACCTTTATGCTTGACGCTTTTCCCTTTACCCTTTACTCTTTACCCTTTTCTCTTAACTCTTTGCTCTTTACACTTTACTCTTTGCTCCCTACGTTTTACTCGATACGCTTTACGCTTTACTCTTTACGCTTTACGCTTTACGCTTTAACCTTTACGCTTTAACGCTTTAACCTTTACGCTTTTCGCTTCATGCTTTACTCTTTACTCTTTACTCGTACGCTTTACTCTTTACTCTTTACTCTTTACTCTTTACTCTTTACTCTTTACTCTTTACTCATTACTCTTTACTCTTTACTCTTTACTCTTTACTCTTTACTCTTTACGCTCTACTCTCTACTCTTTACTCTTTGCTCTTTGCTCTTTACTCTCTACTCTGTACTCTTTACTCTTTACTCTTTACTCTTTACTCTTTACTCTTTACGCTTTAACCTTTATGCTTGACGCTTTTCCCTTTACTCTTTACCCTTTGCTCTTTACACTTTACTCTTTGCTCTCTACGTTTTACTCGATACGCTTTACGCTTTACTCTTTACGCTTTACGCTTTACGCTTTAACCTTTACGCTTTAACCTTTACGCTTTTCGCTTCACGCTTTACTCTTTACTCTTTACTCGATACGCTTTACTCTTTACTCGATACGCTTTAATCTTTACTCGATACGCTTTACTCTTTACTCTTTGCTCTTTACTCTCTACTCTGTACTCTTTACTCTTTGCTTATTACTCTTTACTCTTTACTCTTTACTCTTTACTCTTTACTCTTTACGCTTTACTCTTTACTCTTTACTCTTTACGCTTTACGCTTTAACCTTTATGCTTGACGCTTTTCCCTTTACCCTTTACTCTTTACCCTTTTCTCTTAACTCTTTGCTCTTTACACCTTACTCTTTGCTCTCTACGTTTTACTCGATACGCTTTACGCTTTACGCTTTACGCTTTAACCTTTACGCTTTAACCTTTACGCTTTTCGCTTCACGCTTTACTCTTTACTCTTTACTCGATACGCTTTACTCTTTACTCGATACGCTTTAATCTTTACTCGATACGCTTTACTCTTTACTCTTTACTCTTTACTCTTTACTCTTTACTCTTTACTCTTTACTCTTTACTCTTTACTCTTTACTCTTTACTCTTTACTCTTTACTCTTTACTCTTTACTCTTTACTCTTTACTCTTTACTCTTTACTCTTTACTCTTTACTCTTTACTCTTTACTCTTTACTCTTTACTCTTTACGCTTTAACCTTTATGCTTGACGCTTTTCCCTTTACCCTTTACTCTTTACCCTTTTCTCTTAACTCTTTGCTCTTTACACTTTACTCTTTGCTCTCTACGTTTTACTCGATCGACTGCGGCTTTACTCTTTACGCTTTACATGATGCGGCTTTAACCTTTACGCTTTAGCGCTTTAACTTTACTCTTTACCCTTTACTCTTTTCTCTTTACGCTTTACTCTTTACTCGATACGCTTTACTCTTTACTCTTTACTCTTTACTCTTTACTCTTTACTCTTTACTCTTTACTCTTTACTCTTTACTCTTTACTCTTTGCTCTTTACTCTTTTCTCTTTACTCTTTACTCTTTTCTCTTTACTCTTTGCTCTTTGCTCTTTACTCCCTACTCTGTACTCTTTACTCTTTAATATTTAATCTTTACTCTTTACCCTTTACTCTTTACGATTTAACCTTTATGCTTGACGCTTTTACCTTTACTCTTTACTTTCCCCTTTATCTTTTCTCTTTACTCTTTACCCTTACTTTACGCTTCTTTGCTTCTACTTTTTACGCTTTACTCTTTACTCTTTACGCTTTACGCTTTAACCTTTACTTACTTTAACGCTTTAACTTTACGCTTTTATTTTACTCTTTACTTTACTTTACTCTTTACTCTTACTCTTTACTCTTTACTCTTTACTCTTTACTCTTTACTTTTACTTTACTTTACTTTACTTTACTATTTACTCTTTATTATTTACTCTTTACTCTTTACTCTTTACTCTCTTTACTCGTTACCCTCTATTCTTTACCCTTTACTCTTTGCTCTTTACTCTTTACTTCTTTACGCTTTTACTCGGCACTTTACGCTTTACTCTTTACGCTTTTAACGCTTTATCTTTAACTTTTACGCTTTACTTTACTCTTTTAACTCTTTACTCTTTACTCTTTACTCGATACGCTTTACTCTTTACTCTTTACTCTTTACTCTTTACTCTTTACTCTTTACTCTTTACTCTTTACTCTTTACTCTTTACTCTTTACTCTTTACTCTTTACCCTTTTCTCTTAACTCTTTGCTCTTTACACTTTACTCTTTGCTCTCTACGTTTTACTCGATACGCTTTACGCTTTACTCTTTACGCTTTACGCTTTACGCTTTAACCTTTACGCTTTAACGCTTTAACCTTTACGCTTTTCGCTTCACGCTTTAATCTTTACTCGATACGCTTTACTCTTTACTCTTTACTCTTTACTCTTTACTCTTTACTCTTTACTCTTTACTCTTTACTCTTTACTCTTTACCCTTTACTCTTTACCCTTTTCTCTTAACTCTTTGCTCTTTACACTTTACTCTTTGCTCTCTACGTTTTACTCGATACGCTTTACGCTTTACGCTTTAACCTTTACGCTTTAACGCTTTAACCTTTACGCTTTTCGCTTCACGCTTTACTCTTTACTCGATCGCTTTACTCTTTATCACGCGCTTTAATCTTTACTGACTTTACTTTTACTCTTTACTTTACTTTTTCTTACTCTTTACTTTACTCTTTACTCTTTACTCTTTACTCTTTACTCTTTACTCTTTACTCTTTACTCTTTACTTTACTCTTTACTCTTTACGCTCTCCTCTCTACACTTTACCCTTTTCTCTTTGTTTTACTCTCTACTCTGTACTCTTTACTCTTTGCTTATTACTCTTTACTCTTTACTCTTTACTCTTTACTCTTTACTCTTTACTCTTTACTCTTTACTCTTTACTCTTTACTCTTTACTCTTTACGCTTTACGCTTTAACCTTTATGCTTGACGCTTTTCCCTTTACCCTTTACTCTTTACCCTTTTCTCTTAACTCTTTGCTCTTTACACTTTACTCTTTGCTCTCTACGTTTTACTCGATACGCTTTACGCTTTACTCTTTACGCTTTACGCTTTACGCTTTAACCTTTACGCTTTAACGCTTTAACCTTTACGCTTTTCGCTTCACGCTTTACTCTTTACTCTTTACTCTTTACTCTTTACTCTTTACTCTTTACGCTTTACGCTTTAACCTTTATGCTTGACGCTTTTCCCTTTACCCTTTACTCTTTACCCTTTTCTCTTAACTCTTTACTCTTTACTCTTTACTCTTTACTCTTTACTCTTTACTCTTTACTCTTTACTCTTTACGCTCTACTCTTTACGCTTTAACCTTTATGCTTGACGCTTTTCCCTTTACCCTTTACTCTTTACTTTAATCTTTACTCGATACGCTTTACTCTTTACTCTTTACTCTTTACTCTTTACTCTTTACTCTTTACTCTTTACTCTTTACTCTTTACTCTTTACTCTTTACTCTTTACTCTTTACGCTTTACGCTTTAACCTTTATGCTTGACGCTTTTCCCTTTACCCTTTTCTCTTAACTCTTTGCTCTTTACACTTTACTCTTTGCTCCCTACGTTTTACTCGATACGCTTTACGCTTTACTCTTTACGCTTTACGCTTTACGCTTTAACCTTTATGCTTGACGCTTTTCCCTTTACCCTTTACTTTTATGCTTTACTTTACTCTTTACTCTTTACTCGATCTTTAATCTTTACGCTATACTCTTTACTCTTTACTCTTTACTCTTTACTCTTTACTCTTTACTCTTTACTCTTTACTTTTACTTTACTCTTTACCCTTTTCTCTTAACTCTTTGTTTACACTTTATCTTTGTTTCACGCTTTACTCTTTACGCTTTACTTTACGCTTTACGCTTTCGGCTTTACGCTTTAACGCTTTACGCTTTAACCTTTACGCTTTAATCTTTACTTTACGCGCTTTACTTTTTACTCTTTACTCTTTACTCTTTACTCTTTACTTACTCTTTACTCTTTACTTTTTACTTTACCCTTTACTCTTTACCCTTTTCTCTTAACTTTTGCTCTTTACACTTTACTCTTTGCTCTCACGTTTTACTCGATCGGCTTTACGCTTTACTCTTTACGCTACGCTTTACGCTTTAACCTTTACGCTTTAACGCTTTAACCTTTACGCTTTTACGCTTTACTCTTTACTCTTTACTCGATCGCTTTACTCTTTACTCGATACGCTTTAATCTTTACTCGATACGCTTTACTCTTTACTTTACTCTTTACTCTTTACTTTTACTTTACTCTTTACTCTTTACTTTACTCTTTACTCTTTACTCTTTACTCTTTACTTTACTCTTTACGCTTTACTTCTACTCTCTACTCTTTACTCTTTGCTCTTTATCTTTATCTACTCTTTACTTTTACTTTACTTTACTTTTTACTCTTTACTCTTTATCTTTACTCTTTACTTTTACTTTACTCTTTACTCTTTATCTTTACTCTTTATCTTTACGCTTTACGCTTTAACCTTTATGCTTGACGCTTTCCCCTTTACTCTTTACCTTTTTTCTTAACTCTTGTTTCTTTACACTTTACTCTTTGCTCTCGTTTTACTCGATAAACTGCGCTTTACTTTACGCTTTACGCTTTACGCTTTAACTTTACGCTTTAACGCTTTAACTTTACGCTTTACGCTTTTCGCTTTACTCTTTATCTTTACTCTTTACTCTTTACTCTTTTACTCTTACTCTTTACTCTTTACTCTGTACTCTTTACTCTTTACTCTTTCCTCTTTACTATTTACTCTTTTCTATTTACTCTTTTCTCTTTACTTTTACTTTACTTTTACTTTTTACGCTTTAACCTTTATGTTTGACGCTTTTACTCTTTACTTTTACTCTTAACTCTTTGCTCTTTACACTTTACTCTTTGCTCCCTACGTTTTACTCGATACGCTTTACGCTTTACTCTTTACGCTTTACGCTTTACGCTTTAACCTTTACGCTTTAACGCTTTAACCTTTACGCTTTTCGCTTCATGCTTTACTCTTTACTCGTACGCTTTACTCTTTACTCGATACGCTTTAATCTTTACTCGATACGCTTTACTCTTTACTCTTTACTCTTTACTCTTTACTCTTTACTCTTTACTCTTTACTCTTTACTCTTTACTCTTTACTCTTTACTCTTTACTCTTTACTCTTTACTCTTTACGCTCTACTCTCTACTCTGTACTCTTTGCTCTTTACTCTCTACTCTGTACTCTTTACTCTTTGCTCTTTACACTTTACTCTTTGATCTCTACGTTTTACTCGATACTGCGGCTTTTTACTTTAAACTTTACGCTTTACGCTTTAACCTTTACGCTTTGACGCTTTACCTTTACACTTTACTCGATTACGCTTTACTCTTTACGCTTTAAAGCTGCGGCTTACTCTTTACGCTTTACGCTTTACGCTTCTTTACGCTTTTACTTTACTCTTTACTTTCACGCTTTACTTTTTACTCGATACGCTTTACTCTTTACTCTTTACTCTTTACTCTTTACTCTTTACTCTTTACTCTTTATTCTTTACTCTTTACTCTTTACTCTTTACTCTTTACTCTTTACTCTTTACTCTTTACTCTTTACTCTTTACTCTTTACTCTTTACTCTTTACTCTTTACTCTTTACGCTTTACGCTTTTCCCTTTACCCTTTACTCTTTACCCTTTTCTCTTAACTCTTTGCTCTTTACACTTTACTCTTTGCTCTCTACGTTTTACTCGATACGCTTTACGCTTTACTCTTTACGCTTTACGCTTTAACCTTTACGCTTTAACCTTTACGCTTTTCGCTTCACGCTTTACTCTTTACTCTTTACTCTCTACTCTTACTCTTAGCTCTCTACGCTTGAACGCTTTACTCTTTACTCTTTACTTTTTACACTTTACTCTTTACTCTTTGTTTCTACGCTTTACTTTAACCTTTACGCTTGAACCTTTACTTTACTCTTTAATCTTGACTCTTTGTTCTCTATACTTTACTCTTTACCCTTTTCTCTTAACTCTTGCTCTTTACCTTTTCTCTTAACTCTTTGTTTTACACTTTGTTTTGCGCTTTGCTCTTTACGCTTTACGCTTTAATGCTTTACTCTTTACTCTTTACTCTTTACTCTTTACTCTTTACACTTTACTCTTTGCTCTCTACGCTTTAAGCTCTACGCTTTAACCTTTACTCTTTACTCATTACTCTTTACTTTTTACTTTTACTCTTTACTTTTTACTCTTTACTCTTTATTCTTTACTCTTTACTCTTGACTCTTTGTTCTCTACACTTTACTCTTTACCTTTACACTTAACTCTATTCTCTCTACGTTTCACTCTTTATACTTTACGCTTTACTCCTTGACCCTTTACTCTTTACTCTTTTCTCTTAACTCTTTGTTTTACTCTTTACTCTTGCTCTTCACTCTTTACTCTCACTCTTAACTCTTTGCTCTTTACACTTTACTATTTGTTCTCTACGCTCTACGCTCTATACGCTTTAATTTCTACGCTTTAACGCTTTAACCTTTACCCTTTAAACTCTTTTACTCTTTTGCTCTTTTACTCTTTTACTCTTTTACTCTTTTACTCTTTTACTCTTTAACACTTTACTCTCTACGCTTTAACGCTTTACTCTTTACTCTTTACACTTTACTCTTTGCTCTCTACGCTTTACGCTCTACGCTTGAACCTTTACGCTTTAACGCTTTAACCTTTACGCTTTACTCTTTACTATTTACCCTTTACTCATTACGCTTTACTCTTTACACTTTACTCTTTGCTCTCTACGCTTTAACGCTTTACTCTTTACTATTTACTATTTACTATTTACTCTTTACTCTTTACGCTTTACTCTTTACTCTTTACTCTTTACTCTTTACCTCTTACTCTTTACTCTTTATTCTTTACTCTTAACTCTTGACTCTTTGTTCTCTACACTTTACTCTTTACCCTTTACACTTAACTCTATTCTCTCCACGTTTCACTCTTTATACTTTACGTTTTTACCCTTTACTCTTTACCCTTTTCTCTTAACTCTTTGCTCTTTACCCTTTTCTCTTAACTCTTTGCTCTTTACACTTTGCGCTTTGCTCTTTACTCTTTACTCTTTACTCTTTTACTCTTTTACTTTTTTACTCTTTTGCTCTTTTACTCTTTTGCTCTTTTACTCTTTGCTCTCTACGCTCTACGCTTTAACCTTTACGCTTTACGCTTTAACCTTTATGCTTGACGCTTTTCCCTTTACCCTTTACTCTTTACCCTTTTCTCTTAACTCTTGTTTTTACACTTTACTTTCTGCTTTATTTTTTACTCGATACGCTTTACTCTTTACTCTTTACGCTTTACGCTTTAACCTTTACGCTTTTCGCGGCATTCTTTACTCTTTACTCTTTACTGCACGCTTTACTTTACTTTACTCTTTACTCTTTACTCTTTACTCTTTACTCTTTACTCTTTACTCTTTACTCTTTACTCTTTACTCTTTACTCTTTACTCTTTACGCTCTACTCTCTACTCTGTACTCTTTGCTCTTTACTCTCTACTCTGTACTCTTTACTCTTTGCTCTTTACACTTTACTCTTTGCTCTCTACGTTTTACTCGATACGCTTTACGCTTTACTCTTTGCGCTTTACGCTTTACGCTTTAACCTTTACGCTTTAACGCTTTAACCTTTACACTTTACTCGATACGCTTTACGCTTTACTCTTTACGCTTTACGCTTTAACCTTTACGCTTTACGCTTTAACGCTTTAACCTTTACGCTTTTCGCTTCACGCTTTACTCTTTACTCTTTACTCGATACGCTTTACTCTTTACTCGATACGCTTTAATCTTTACTCGATACGCTTTACTCTTTACTCTTTACTCTTTACTCTTTACTCTTTACTCTTTACTCTTTACTCTTTACTCTTTACTCTTTACTCTTTACTCTTTACTCTTTACTCTTTACTCTTTACTCTTTACTCTTTACGCTTTACGCTTTTCCCTTTACCCTTTACTCTTTACCCTTTTCTCTTAACTCTTTGCTCTTTACACCTTACTCTTTGCTCTCTACGTTTTACTCGATACGCTTTACGCTTTACTCTTTACGCTTTACGCTTTACGCTTTAACCTTTACGCTTTAACCTTTACGCTTTTCGCTTCACGCTTTACTCTTTACTCTTTACTCTTTACTCTCTACTCTTACTCTTAGCTCTCTACGCTTGAACGCTTTACTCTTTACTCTTTACTTTTTACACTTTACTCTTTACTCTTTGCTCTCTACGCTTTACGCTTTAACCTTTACGCTTGAACCTTTACGCTTTACTCTTTAATCTTGACTCTTTGTTCTCTATACTTTACTCTTTACCCTTTTCTCTTAACTCTTTGCTCTTTACCCTTTTCTCTTAACTCTTTGCTCTTTACACTTTGCTCTTTGCGCTTTGCTCTTTACGCTTTACGCTTTAATGCTTTACTCTTTACTCTTTACTCTTTACTCTTTACTCTTTACACTTTACTCTTTGCTCTCTACGCTTTAAGCTCTACGCTTTAACCTTTACTCTTTACTCATTACTCTTTACTCTTTACTCTTTACTCTTTACTCTTTACTCTTTACTCTTTACTCTTTATTCTTTACTCTTAACTCTTGACTCTTTGTTCTCTACACTTTACTCTTTACCCTTTACACTTAACTCTATTCTCTCTACGTTTCACTCTTTATACTTTACGCTTTACCCTTGACCCTTTACTCTTTACCCTTTTCTCTTAACTCTTTGCTCTTTACTCTTTACTCTTGCTCTTCACTCTTTACTCTCACTCTTAACTCTTTGCTCTTTACACTTTACTATTTGTTCTCTACGCTCTACGCTCTATACGCTTTAATTTCTACGCTTTAACGCTTTAACCTTTACCCTTTAAACTCTTTTACTCTTTTGCTCTTTTACTCTTTTACTCTTTTACTCTTTTACTCTTTTACTCTTTAACACTTTACTCTCTACGCTTTAACGCTTTACTCTTTACTCTTTACACTTTACTCTTTGCTCTCTACGCTTTACGCTCTACGCTTGAACCTTTACGCTTTAACGCTTTAACCTTTACGCTTTACTCTTTACTATTTACCCTTTACTCATTACGCTTTACTCTTTACACTTTACTCTTTGCTCTCTACGCTTTAACGCTTTACTCTTTACTATTTACTATTTACTATTTACTCTTTACGCTTTACTCTTTACTCTTTACTCTTTACTCTTTACCTCTTACTCTTTACTCTTTATTCTTTACTCTTAACTCTTGACTCTTTGTTCTCTACACTTTACTCTTTACCCTTTACACTTAACTCTATTCTCTCCACGTTTCACTCTTTATACTTTACGTTTTTACCCTTTACTCTTTACCCTTTTCTCTTAACTCTTTGCTCTTTACCCTTTTCTCTTAACTCTTTGCTCTTTACACTTTGCTCTTTGCGCTTTGCTCTTTACTCTTTACTCTTTACTCTTTTACTCTTTTACTTTTTTACTCTTTTGCTCTTTTACTCTTTTGCTCTTTTACTCTTTGCTCTCTACGCTCTACGCTTTAACCTTTACGCTTCAACGCTTTAACCTTATACGCTTTTACTCTTTTACTCTTACTCTTTTACTCTTTTACTCTTTTACTCTTTTACTCTTTTACTCTTTTACTCTTTTACTCTTTTACTCTTTTACTCTTTTACTCTTTGCTCTACGCTTTACGGTTTACACTCTACGCTTTAACATTTACGCTTTAACGCTATTTTACTATTTACTATTTACTCTTTATTCTTTACTCTTTTCTCTTTACTCTCTACTCTCTACCTCTTACTCTTCACCCTTTTCTCTTTAACTCTTTACACTTTGCTCTTTGCGCTTTGCTCTTTACTCTTTACTCTTTACTCTTTTACTCTTTTACTCTTTTACTCTTTTACTCTTTTACTCTTTTACTCTTTTACTCTTTTACTCTTCTACTCTTTTACTCTTTGCTCTACGCTCTACGCTTTACGCTTTACGCTCTACGCTTTAACTTTTACGCTTTAACGCTTTAACTCTCTACGCTTTACTCTTTACTATTTACTATTTACTATTTACTCTTTACTCTTTACTCTTTACTCTTTTACTCTTTTACTCTTTTACTCTTTTACTCTTTTACTCTTTTACTCTTTTACTCTTTACTCTTTGCTCTCTACGCTTTAACGCTTTACTCTTTACCCTTTACTTTTTACACTCTTCTCTTTTCTCTTTACTCTTTACGCTCTACGCTCTACGCTTTAACCTTCAAAGCTTTAACCTTTACGCTTTACTCTTTTACTCTATTACTCTTTTACTCTTTTACTCTTTTACTCTTTTACTCTTTTACTTTTTTACTCTTGTACTCTTGTACTCTTTTACTCTTGTACTCTTTTACTCTTTTACTCTTTTACTCTTTGCTCTACGCTTTACGGTTTACACTCTACGCTTTAACATTTACGCTTTACTCTTTTACTCTTTTATTCTTTTACTCTTTTACTCTTTGCTCTACGCTTTACGCTTTACGCTCTACGCTTTAACCTTTACGCTTTAACGCTATTTTACTATTTACTATTTACTCTTTATTCTTTACTCTTTTCTCTTTACTCTTTACTCTCTACCTCTTACTCTTCAACCCTTTTCTCTTAACTCTTTACACTTTGCTCTTTGCGCTTTGCTCTTTACTCTTTACTCTTTACTCTTTTACTCTTTTACTCTTTTACTCTTTTACTCTTTTACTCTTCTACTCTTTTACTCTTTGCTCTACGCTTTACGCTTTACGCTCTACGCTTTAACCTTTACGCTTTAACGCTTTAACTCTTTACGCTTTACTCTTTAGTATTTACTATTTACTATTTACTCTTTACTCTTTACTCTTTACTCTTTTCTCTTTACTCTTTACTCTCTAACTCTTACTCTTCACCCTTTTCTCTTAACTCTTTACACTTTGCTCTTTGCGCTTTGCTCTTTACTCTTTACTCTTTACTCTTTTACTCTTTTACTCTTTTACTCTTTTACTCTTTTACTCTTTTACTCTTTGCTCTACGCTTTACGGTTTACACTCTACGCTTTAACCTTTACGCTTTACTCTTTACTCTTTTACTCTTTTACTCTTTTATTCTTTTACTCTTTTACTCTTTTTCTCTTTTACTCTTTTACTCTTTTACTCTTTTACTCTTCTACTCTTTTACTCTTTGCTCTACGCTTTACGCTTTACGCTCTATGCTTTAACCTTTACGCTTTAACGCTTAAACTCTTTACGCTTTACTCTTTACTATTAATACTATTTACTCTTTACTCTTTACTCTTTACTCTCTACCTCTTACTCTTCACCCTTTTCTCTTAACTCTTTACACTTTGCTCTTTGCGCTTTGCTCTTTACTCTTTACTCTTTACTCTTTTACTCTTTTACTCTTTTACTCTTTTACTCTTTTACTCTTTACTCTTTGCTCTCTACGCTTTAACGCTTTACTCTTTACCCTTTACTTTTTACACTCTTCTCTTTGCTCTCTACGCTTTACGCTCTACGCTTTAACCTTCAAAGCTTTAACAATCCCGGGACATACCGTTATTTCGTTTTACCGTTTTGGATTTCCTCAAAAACAAAAACAGTAAACGCACCGTTGACCGTTTTGTCGTTTTACAGTTTTGTAAAACGGTCAAACAGTATTAGGTCACAAAAAAAATGACCTTTTTGTTGTTTTTCTTAATTGTTGAAAGCGATAAACGGTTAGTTGCTTCATTTCAGAGTGTTGTTTTACAAGAACATGACAATGAAAAACGATCAATAGTCCTGTCGACCATTTTTTTTATTTAGGTTAGGCAATTAAGCAATGCACCTAGGAATGTTAATGCGTCCTCATGGGATCGAGTCATTGCCTTGGACCCAAATTACCCTCCTCACATTTCGTTCTCACGACATAGTTTTTGAACTGGCTATTGAAGAGCCGCGCCGAACTCCAATTTCCTTCAAATATCTGCAACTTCTTCAAACGTATTACCATCCTCTATCCATTGTAAAGTAATGTCCTCCCTTGAAGTTTTCCAGCGCCATTTTTGCTTGCAACTCTTAAGCCCCACCAACTGAATCGCGTGAGAAGGGGGTCAGGGTCACGCGAGGAATCATCACACCATTATGCCGAGGTAACACTTTTTCATGTAAAGCATGGTCCCCCTCCACCCCCCTTGCCCAGCACCACAAAATGCACCACGGACTGCTCACTATGACACTGAAATAAAAAAAACTGTCTGTATTCAGTACTGACCGTTTTGCTGTTTTTCAAAGTTATTTGTGTAAAACTTTAAAACAAAAATCATTGATCGTTATGCTGCAATGAATTTTATTAAACTTATAAAACAGAGAAACCGTATTTATCTTAATACCGTTTGACCGTTTTACAAAACTGTAAAACGACAAAACGGTCAATGGTGCGTTTACTGTTTTTGTTTTGAGGAAATGCAAAACGGTAAAACGAAATAACGGTATGTCCCGGGATTTTTAACCTTTACGCTTTACTCTTTTACTCTATTACTCTTTTACTCTTTTACTCTTTTACTCTTTTACTCTTTTACTCTTTTACTCTTTTACTCTTTTACTCTTTTACTCTTTTACTCTTTTACTCTTTACTCTTTGCTCTCTACGCTTTAACGCTTTACTCTTTACCCTTTACTTTTTACACTCTTCTCTTTGCTCTCTACGCTTTACGCTCTACGCTTTAACCTTCAAAGCTTTAACAATCCCGGGACATACCGTTATTTCGTTTTACCGTTTTGGATTTCCTCAAAAACAAAAACAGTAAACGCACCGTTGACCGTTTTGTCGTTTTACAGTTTTGTAAAACGGTCAAACAGTATTAGGTCACAAAAAAAATGACCTTTTTGTTGTTTTTCTTAATTGTTGAAAGCGATAAACGGTTAGTTGCTTCATTTCAGAGTGTTGTTTTACAAGAACATGACAATGAAAAACGATCAATAGTCCTGTCGACCATTTTTTTTATTTAGGTTAGGCAATTAAGCAATGCACCTAGGAATGTTAATGCGTCCTCATGGGATCGAGTCATTGCCTTGGACCCAAATTACCCTCCTCACATTTCGTTCTCACGACATAGTTTTTGAACTGGCTATTGAAGAGCCGCGCCGAACTCCAATTTCCTTCAAATATCTGCAACTTCTTCAAACGTATTACCATCCTGTATCCATTGTAAAAAGTAATGTCCTCCCTTGAAGTTTTCCAGCGCCATTTTTGCTTGCAACTCTTAAGCCCCACCAACTGAATCGCGTGAGAAGGGGGTCAGGGTCACGCGAGGAATCATCACACCATTATGCCGAGGTAACACTTTTTCATGTAAAGCATGGTCCCCCTCCACCCCCCTTGCCCAGCACCACAAAATGCACCACGGACTGCTCACTATGACACTGAAATAAAAAAAACTGTCTGTATTCAGTACTGACCGTTTTGCTGTTTTTCAAAGTTATTTGTGTAAAACTTTAAAACAAAAATCATTGATCGTTATGCTGCAATGAATTTTATTAAACTTATAAAACAGAGAAACCGTATTTATCTTAATACCGTTTGACCGTTTTACAAAACTGTAAAACGACAAAACGGTCAATGGTGCGTTTACTGTTTTTGTTTTGAGGAAATGCAAAACGGTAAAACGAAATAACGGTATGTCCCGGGATTTTTAACCTTTACGCTTTACTCTTTTACTCTATTACTCTTTTACTCTTTTACTCTTTTACTCTTTTACTCTTTTACTCTTTTACTCTTTTACTCTTTTACTCTTTTACTCTTTTACTCTTTTGCTCTTTTACTCTTTTGCTCTTTTGCTCTTTTGCTCTTTTAGTCTTTGCTCTACGCTTTACGGTTTACACTCTACGCTTTAACCTTTACGCTTTACTCTTTACTTTTTTACTCTTTTACTCTTTATTCTTTTACTCTTTTACTCTTTTACTCTTTTGCTCTTTTACTCTTTTGCTCTTTTGCTCTTTTGCTCTTTTAGTCTTTGCTCTACGCTTTACGGTTTACACTCTACGCTTTAACCTTTACGCTTTACTCTTTACTCTTTTACTCTTTTACTCTTTATTCTTTTACTCTTTTACTCTTTTACTCTTTTACTCTTTTACTCTTTTACTCTTTTACTCTTTGCTCTACGCTTCAAGCATACGCTCTACGCTCTACGCTTTAACTTTTACGCTTTAACGCTTTAACCTTTACGCTTTACTCTTGACTATTTACTCTTTTACTCTTTTACTCTTTTACTCTTTTACTCTTTTACTCTTTTACTTTTTTACTCTTTTACTCTTTTACTCTTTTACTCTTTTACTCTTTTACTCTTTGCTCTCTACGCTTTAACACTTTACTCTTTACCCTTTACTTTTTACACTCTTCTCTTTGCTCTCTACGCTTTACGCTCTACGCTTTAACCTTCAAAGCTTTTACCTTTACGCTTTACTCTTTTACTCTATTACTCTTTTACTCTTTTACTCTTTTACTCTTTTAGTCTTTTACTCTTTTACTCTTTTACTCTTTTACTCTTTTACTCTTTTACTCTTTTCTCTCTACGCTCTACGCTTTAACCTTTACAATCCCGGGACATACCGTTATTTCGTTTTACCGTTTTGCATTTCCTCAAAACTGAAACAGTAAACAAACCATTGACCGTTTTGTCGTTTTACAGTTTTGTAAAACGGTCAAACGGTATTAAGATAAATTTTGTTTTAAGATTTATTTTGTTTTATCAGTTCAGTAAAATGTATTACAGTATAATGATCGATGATTTTTGTTTTACAGTTTTACACAAATAACTTTGAAAAACAGCAAAACGGTCAGTATTGAATACAAACTGTTTTTTTTATTTCAATGTCATAGTGAACAGTCCGTGGTGCATTTTGTGGTGCTGGGCAAGGGGATGGAGGGGGCCCATGCTTTACATGAAAATGTGTTACCTCGGCATAATGCGTGGTGTGATTCCTGGCGTGACCTTGACCCCCTTCTCACGCGATTCAGTTGGTGGGGCTTATTAAGAGTTGTAAGCAAAAATGGCGCTGGAAAACTTCAAGGGAGGACATTACTTTTTACAACGGATACAGGATGGTAATACGTTTGAAAAAGTTGCAGATATTTGAAGGAAATTGGAGTTCGGCGCGGCTCTTCAATGGCCAGTTCGAAAACTATATCATGAGAACGAAATGTGAGGAGGGTAATTTGGGTCCCAGGCAATGACTCGATCCCATGAGGACGCATTAACAGTCCTAGGTGCATTAATTGCTTAATTGCCCAACCTAAATCAAAAAATGGTCGACAGGAGTATTGACCGTTTTTTCATTGTCATGTTCTTGTAAAAGAACACTCTGAAATGAAGCAACTAACCGTTTATCGCTTTCAACAATTAAGAAAAACAACAAAAAGGTCATTGTTTTTGTGACCTAATACCGTTTGACCGTTTTACAAAACTGTAAAATGAAAAAACGGTCAACGGTGCGTTTACTGTTTTTGTTTTTGAGGAAATGCAAAACGGTAAAATGAAATAACGGTATGTCCCGGGATTCTTTACGCTTCAACGCTTTAACCTTATACGCTTTTACTCTTTTACTCTTACTCGTTTACTCTTTTAGTCTTTGCTCTACGCTTTACGGTTTACACTCTACGCTTTAACCTTTACTCTTTACTCTTTTACTCTTTGCTCTTTCCTCTTTACTCTCACTCTTTACTCTCACTCTTAACAATTTGCTCTTTGCTCTTTACACTTTACTCTTTGTTCTCTACGCTCTACGCTCTACGCTCTATACGCTTTAACCTTTACGCTTTAACGCTTTAACCTTTACGCTTTAAACTCTTTTACTCTTTTTACTCTTTTGCTCTTTTGCTCTTTTACTCTTTTACTCTTTTACTCTTTTACTCTTTACTCTCTACGCTTTAACGCTTTACTCTTTACTCTTTACACTTTACTCTTTGCTCTCTACGCTTTACGCGTTACGCTTTAGCCTTTACGCTTTACGCTTTACTCTTTACTCTTTACTCTTTACTCTTTACTCTTTACTCTTTACTCTCTACCTCTTACTCTTTACTCTCTACCTCTTACTCTTTACTCTTTGCTCTCTACGCCTTAACGCTTTACTCTTTACTCTTTACTCTTTACTCTTTACTCTCTACCTCTTACTCTTTACTCTTTACTCTCTACCTCTTACTCTTTACTCTTTGCTCTCTACGCTTTAACGCTTTACTCTTTACTCTTTACTTTTTACACTTTACCTTTGCTCTCTACGCTTTACGCTCTACGCTCTACGCTTTAACCTTTACGCTTGAACGCTTTAACCTTTACGCTTTACTCTTTACTCTTTACTCTCTACGCTTTACTCTTAACTCTTGACTCTTTGTTCTCTACACTTTACTCTTTACCCTTTACACTTAACTCTATTCTCTCTACGTTTCACTCTTTATACTTTACGCTTTACCTTTTACCCTTTACTCTTTACCCTTTTCTCTTAACGCTTTGCTCTTTACCCTTTTCTCTTAACTCTTTGCTCTTTACACTTTGCTCTTTGCGCTTTGCTCTTTACGCTTTACGCTTTACTCTTTTACTCTTTACTCTTTACTCTCTACGCTTGAACGCTTTACTCTTTACTCTTTACACTTTACACTTTACTCTTTACTCTTTGTTCTCTACGCTTTAACCTTTACGCTTTAACGCTTTAACCTTAACGCTTTACTCTTTACTCTTTACTCTTGACTCTTTGTTCTCTACACTTTACTCTTTACCCTTTACACTTAACTCTATTCTCTCTACGTTTCACTCTTTATACTTTACGCTTTACCCTTGACCCTTTACTCTTTACACTTACTCTTTGCTCTTTACTCTTTACTCTCACTCTTAACTCTTTGCTCTTTACTCTTTGTTCTCTACGCTCTATACGCTTTAACCTTTACGCTTTAACGCTTTAACCTTTACGCTTTAACCCTAAAGGGGCCGGGGGGGGCGGAATCCGCCCCCCCCCTCAACATTTTCCTTGATAGCTTCCAAAAAAATTTTTTTCGCGACCTGAGTGATGATATGACTTTTCGCCTCGAGCGCATCTTTTTCTTTAAAACATAAAAAAAATCGGGACCACGCACGGCCGCGTAAAAAAAAAAATCCGCGCGCTACGCCGTGAAAACTTTTTTTTCGCATATACGTCAGTACACAGAGCAGATTTGCCATCGTACATATGAATACTTAATTAGCCATAATTCCAAAATCTTACCTATATCAGTCTTGAAATTGTTAAGGAAGAGTGAAGAGATATGCTATGCATGTGTTTTGTTTTTTTTTTTTTCGATCACTCGATCTTCGAGAGCGGGGGGGCCCCCGGCTGCCCCGGCTGAAGATGGTCAAAAAACCTTTAGTTAAACTCTTTTACTCTTTTTACTCTTTTGCTCTTTTGCTCTTTTACTCTTTTACTCTTTACTCTCTACGCTTTAACGCTTTACTCTTTACTCTCTACTCTTTACACTTTACTCTTTGCTCTCTACGCTTATTTACGCTCTACGCTTTAACCTTTACGCTTCAACGCTTAAACCTTTACGCTTTTACTCTTTTACTCTTACTCTTTTACTCTTTTACTCTTTTACTCTTTGCTCTACGCTTTACGCTTTACGCTTTATCCTTTACGCTTTAACGCTTTAACCTTTACGCTTTACTCTTTACTATTTACTCTTTACTCTCTACCTCTTACTCTTCACTCTTTACTCTTTACTCTTTGCTCTCTACGCTTTAACGCTTTACTCTTTACTATTTACTATTTACTCTTTACTCTTTTCTCTGCCTCTTCACATTTTGCTCTTTTTTTTCAACAAATTAAAGTTTTATCTTAAAAAGTTATTTTTCAGTCGGATACTATAGTTGTATAGCAGCAATCTTTTTCTTTTCTGATTCGAGGCTCTGGAGGATTTAAAAAAAAGGGAAATAAAGTCCGAAATCCGTACCAAGATGAAAAATAGTAGCCTCCACTCAAGCCTGGTTATAAAACCATGCCCCATAGGAAAGCGCACAAAGTATCCCAGATAGTTGTGTAAAAAAATTTATCGCGTCCCGCCCATGGGACGTCGTTGTTAGGTAAAAGGGCGCGCTCTTTTGGTAGCGCACGGAGGCGAGAACTTGGCCTTTCCAGTGTCACATAAAATGTGGACTCCTAAAAATCCAGTGCCTCTAACTGTTTTATTGGTTGAACATTCACAGGCCTCGCGTACGTAGGCATGCGCAACACTTCCAGTGAGTCAAAATTTTAAAGTTCTTAATTCAAAACGCAACGCCCCAGGTGCGTTCTGCGCGACATCGCACAGAACGTGCATGCCACGCGCGCGTCAATCTCCATAAAAGGATGGTTTCAACCTCGTCCCCAGGGTGTCGAGCAGTACGCACCCACCACTACCTGCTCTGAAATGCGGTTGGAAATAAAGACATCACTGGGGACGAGGTTGGGGTTGTTTACATCTTAATCGCCTCTGGCTCGGGTAATTATCAGCACCCATACTCTAAGCGGTCTTAAACAGAGTGGTTAAAACCTCTCGAGCACACATTTATTCCCTTATTAAATGCATAAAACCAATACCATAGACATATAATAACACCTAGACACGACATTTGCTATTGCGCCTGTGAGCAAAATGCTGCGCGTATAGAATAACTAAGAAGTATGCGCGTAAATCGAAGCATGACATTCAAGCATCGCGTGACGCAGCCCGTTTTGCTCACAGAATTTACAACGTACGTAAAAACAGATGTCGTGTCTAAGAGCGTTTTCGAAACGACTGGCTTTGGTTTGACATTTTAGGCCCCGACTTCGGGGACTCCAGCTACATTTTGGTGTCTGTTATGCTTCAGGAACATTCAATCGGTTGAAATGAAGGCAACACTTGGAATACTTTCATTTAGTTTGCTACGGAAGCTTGAATTGCCTTCCGCGTTACCGCGTTACCGCGATAATTTATCGCAGAAATCCAGAAATCAGAGATAAATCCTTCCGCGATACCGCGTTACTGCGATAATTTATCACAGAAATCCAGAAATCAGAGATACCTATTCCGTGATACCGCGTTACTGTGAAATTTATCACAGAAATCCAGAAATCAGAGATAATTCCTTCCGCGATACCGCGTTACTGCGATAATTTATCTCAGAAATCCAGAAATCAGAGATACCTATTCCGCGATACTGCGTTACTGCGATAATTTATCACAGAAATCCAGAAATCAGAGATACCTATTCCGCGATACTGCGTTACTGCGATAATTTATCACGTATACGGAGCTTTAAATTCATATGTGTCTCCAACCTCGTCCCCAGTGCTTACTTTATTTCCAACCGTGTTTCCAATAGTAAGAGAGCAGGTAGTGGTGGGCGCCCTGCTCGACACCCTGGGGACGAGGTTGATGTGTCTCCTCTCTACAATCGATGAGTGCGCGGTGTCACGTGATAAATTATCACGGTAACGCGGTATCGAGGAAAAGGTATCTCTGATTTCTGGATTTCTGAGATAAATTATCGCAGTAACGCGGTATCGCGGAATAGGTATCTCTGATTTTCGGATTTCTGTGATAAATTATCGCAGTAACGCAGTATCGCGGAATAGGTATCTCTGATTTCTGGATTTCTGTGATAAATTATCACAGTAACGCGGTAACGCGGAAGGCAATTCAAGCTTCCGTAGTTTGCCTCTCAGTGATTCAGAAGTAGGAGGCGAAGCCGAAGCCAAAGCCGAAGCAAAGGTTTCGAAAATGTGTCTTTGCACAAAACCATTGATCTCAATCATAGACATACATGTAAAGAAGAACCTCAGGTTCTTTATGTCTATGATCTCAATGCACAAAACCGAGGCGGGTGAAGCGCGCCCTCCCGCAATAAATGACGGCTAACTTAGTGCTAGACTAGTTTCCAGTCCCTCCACCCGCTTGTCATATATGCGCAACCTCGTGCCCCGTGGGTACGAACTTGCAGCGCCATGTTGTTTCCCATCATGCCTTCCGCGATCGTAACCCCTGGAATTGTGTAATTTAAATGTGCCAAAATACGGTACATTATAATTAGGGCTGCAGTTTATCCGTTTTACGTGCCGACG
Source organism: Patiria pectinifera (assembly GCA_029964075.1). Lineage (NCBI taxonomy): Eukaryota > Metazoa > Echinodermata > Asteroidea > Valvatida > Asterinidae > Patiria > Patiria pectinifera. The sequence goes on from CM057150.1 coordinate 26,561,511, forward strand.
CCATCTTTAAAATGTTAAAAGTTGTGATTTTGAAGAATCAATCCTTTCAAACACAACGTTTGGACGTTGTGTTAATTAGCAAAGATTCGTATTAAATGTACTTACCCCTTTCGTGCCTTTACAACCACAGATACAGCGTTTTTTTTAGCGAAAAACGCGGCTGACATAATCCATATCGTACAGGCATCGCGACTTTTGAATCATAATTTTTTTCCGTACGTGACGTTACGTGCAAAACTAATCACGCGAGCGCGAGCGCATTAAGGGCGCGCCCGGCGTGCAATCTTCGAAATGCCCGCGCAGTACGCTGTGAATAGCCATTCAGCGTCATTTACGTCATCATCACAGCCAGGGGTTAGTGTAAGGAACGAGCACGCGCCCCAGGTGTCGAGGCTGATATATACGGGCCCACGCACGATGCATGCAAGTTCAACACAAAACAAAACGGGACCGGCCCGACTTCCCTAGACTTGTACAGGAGACTGATACTGACAAGCGGCCGACGAAAGCCTAAAAATGGCAACGATCAAAATGGGATTAATTGGAAGTAGGCCTACGCTTAAACGATATTCCCTAATCGTACAAGTTGGAGTAGGCTTATTGTTTTTAGTAGGGCATTGGACGCCGGTATATAGTCAGAGTCAGACATACCAAGGCCTAGTGAGCGAGGGAAAGCATTTTTCTGAACTGGTCTATGTTTCACCACACAATGCGGTAAGTTAACATGGTTAACATGGTTAAGTAGGCCTGATAGTCCGAGTAACTTATCGCCTTTTTTTAACATTTGGACGTGGTCTGGCGATTGCCAGACCATGTCCGAATGTTAAAAAGGCGATAAGTTGGGTCCAAGTTACTCGGACTAATGTAGGCCCTAGTCATGCTCTTTTTGTGTGTGAGTTGGACTTATTTAGTGAATTAGCTGATTAGTCTGAGTATTACTATTATTAGGCCTAAGTCTACTCCTAGAACTATGAGGCTCCGCGTGAGCGGAGCCTCATAGATCAAGAAGCCCGCAAAATTGCCTGCAGCACAAAACACTAATAAAGTATAAAAACGTCCATCAAAATGCAGCCATTTCACACAGAACCACTGCACAGTTTGCCCCTATACTCCGTACTTTATCTCTTGACATACTCACGTATCTTGTGCGGAACTAACATAGGTGGATTCTGTCGGTTTTTAGGCCAAAATGATGAGAAATATGCCCTTTCCGCATTGAGCCAACCTGACACTTGAAACGTGCACGCATTATGATCGAGCGATGATTTTCGGTTCGCTCGCAGCGCGCCGCGGGGGGTACGGTACATGCACTGGTACGCATGCACATACTATCATTTCGCTTGTACCGTACCCCCCGCGGCGCGCTCTGAGCAAACCGAAAATCATCGCTCGATCATATGTGTGCACGTTTCAAGTGTCAGGTTGGCGCAGTGCGGAAAGGGCATATTTTTCATCATTTTGGCCTAAAAACCGACAGAATCCACCTATGTTAGTTCCGCACAAGATACGTGAGTATGTCAAGAGATAAAGTACGGAGTATAGGGGCAAACTGTGCAGCGGTTCTGTGTGAAATGGCTGCATTTTGATGGACGTTTTTGTACTTTATTAGTGTTTTGTTCTGCAGGCAATTTTGCGGGCTTCTTGATCTATGAGGCTCCGCTCACAGTTCTAGGAGTAGCCTAAGTCATGTAAGTAGGACTCTACATAGTCCGAGTAACTTGGACCCAACTTATCGCCTTTTTTAACATTTGGACATGGTCTGGCGATAGTAAGGTCCAAGCTAATACCGCGACCTAGACAACACAGTCCCAAAAACCAACATTTTCCAACAAAAAACATCAGATTTCACCTTCAAAACGGCCTCCAAATTACTAGATATGCCACCTGAGGTACAAGTAGACATCGATAATTGAGATGGTTGTACTGAAATTTACTTACGATCCGGAAAAAAGTGAAATTTTTCGTTCATTTCGGAGAGCTCCCCTCGCGATCTTGAACACGTTAAATTTCCAATCGTGTTTAATGTTTGAACGACGCGATTTCTTCTACATGCCCAGCGTACATTCGATGGTCCCCGTATCCCGAGTGCGATTCCGTTACCGAGCGCGCGCGATGCATCGATTATGATAATGAGTAGACTGGATCACGTTTGTAAACACATGTGCATTTCAAACGATAATAGGGAGTCGGGAACTAGCGCAGCTTTTATGGCGGGTACCAGTTCAAGCTGGTTCCCGATTCCCTTTTACAGTTCGAAATGCACATGTATGTGTTTACAAACGTGACTCATTATCAAAATCGATGCATTGCGCGCGCTCGGTAACGGAATCGCACTCGGGATACGGGGACCAGCGAATGTACGCTGGGCATGTAGAAGAAATCGCGTCGTTCAAACATTAAACACGATCGGAAATTTAACGTGTTCAAGATCGCGAGGGGAGCTCTCCGAAATGAACGGAAAATTTCCCTTTTTCCGGATCGTAAGTAAACTTCAGTACAACCATCTTAATTATCGATGTCTACTTGTACCTCAGGTGGCATATCTAGTAATTTGGAGGCCGTTTTGAAGGTGAAATCTGATGTTTTTTGTTGGAAAATGTTGGTTTTTGGGACTGTGTTGTCTAGGTCGCGGTATTAGCTTGGACCTTACTATCGCCAGACCATGTCCAAATGTTAAAAAAGGCGATAAGTTGGGTCCAAGTTACTCGGACTAGTAATAGGCTACAATATAATAATATGCAAACCTGCAAAAAGTGCTAAGTACATGCAGCAAATGCACTTGTCTTCTCATCAAGGATCGGAAGGGAGGGCGCGCTTGTAAATGTGTCGCAGAGACGCGCGCCGATAGAGGGCGCAATTCTCGGCGGTATTTTTTGAAGAATGAAGCATCCATATCCATTTTTAATTTCCTCGCAAAAGGAAGGAGGGAGGGCGACGGGACACTGGAGTCGCGGAGTCGTGGAGGCGCAGAGACGCGCGCCGACAGAGGGCGCAATTCTCGGCGGTATTTTTTGGAGAACGAAGCATCCATATCCATTTTTAATTTCCTCGCAAAGCAAGGAGGGAGGGCGACGGGACACTGAAGTCGCGGAGTCGCGGAGGCGCAGAGACGCGCGCCGACAGAGGGCTCAATTCTCGGTGGTATTTTTTTTAGAACGAAGCATCCATATCCATTTTTAATTTCCTCGCAAAGGAAGGAGGGAGGGCGACGGGACACTGGAGTCGCGGAGGCGCGGAGTCGCAGAGACGTGCGCCGATAGAGGGCGCAGTTCTCGGAGGTAGGTTGACTGCGGCTCCACGCCTCCACGCTGCCGTACAGAGGCGCGGATGTAGAGTGGAGTGGTCCTGCATTCTATAGTTGTACCAAAGGTTACAAACCGTAAAAATGTCTACCAATGGGTCACTTGACCAATGTTGACCTTGTCTGAGTAACTTGGACATGTTGGACCCAACTTATTGCCTTTTTAACATTCGGACATGGTCAAGTAGGGTCCAAGCTAATCCGTATCCTCGTGTGACCATTTTTCGCGCACTTAGTACTTTGACCGATGTTTTTTTTTGCATAAACATAGCTTGAGTTACTCCAGCTCTAATGCCTATCGCGATAGGCATTAGAGCTGGAGTAACTCAAGCTAGCATAAACTCAATCCTATACAGTAATAGACTTAAATATTGTAAGAATGACTAGGCCTAATAAACTAAATGGAAAAATAACTTGAACAATATCGAATGTCAACAAGCACCAAGAACATCGTCGTCTGCAGACAAGTCAAATTGGCTGCCACAAAAGTTCTGTGCCCATAATTCGCGCACGAACGGAAAACATCATTCTACAGAGTCTCCATTGACATGATTGTGTCCTACAAGATTCTTAAAACAATGTGGATCGATGTTTGTTGAATAAAGGATAATGTGCACAACTTTGGTCTCTAGTTTATAAACTAATTTTTATTTGCCATCCGACATTGTTACTAAATGTTTGAATATAAAATAATTTCTTTCGATTTCGGTAAAAACAACTAACTGCATGCAAAATATTTAAAATCATATCATAATTGAGAATTGGAGGTAAATAAAATAAATCCACAAATATTATAATATACTTTTGTCGAAAGTCTAAGAAGCTTAGTTGCTTAGATCCTATGCGTGGACAGAGTTCCGAGAATTTTTGTTTTGCTGAAAATCAACCATGTGCCAATTAGGCCTACATATTACAAATTTGTATACAGATTCTCCCAAAATAGAAACATTTGCGATGCCGTGGCTATATTTTTAAGTACATGGACAAATATATTTGAAATAACCCCTCAATTAAAAACATAACAAAACCACCCTTCTGTAACAATGTTATCTGGCATTAATTACTCATTCTAATGCACCTGCCATCAATCAATCAAATTATACAGGCGCGCGCCCCTCCACACGGTCGACCATACCATGGCCGATCACGCCGCCTGGACACATGGTTGCATGATACACATCATTTCAATTAAAACAAAAAATAGGTATTGGCCTACTTTTTGAGTACTTTAAACATTACGTTTAGGTCTTATTCCAACAAAGATATTTTAAGGCATTTTCATTCCAACAAACAACTCGGTACCGTAATCTGCATCCCGGCAAAACAGATCGTAAAATAAAAATGCAATATAAGGCGCACGTCGTATTTCGTGCTCCGTAATTCTGATTACGCCCTCTGTTGTTTAGTGAAAGTCAACCGAAGTTGTCTTTCACTTTTCGGTTGTTGTCTTTCACTTTGGACGGCGACACTGATTGGAAATTCGTAGCACTGTTTTTGTTATTTTTCAGGGCCATTCAATAAGTTACATTTTGTATCTAGTCAGAACTGCAATGATTTACACTCTCTTTGATTTCTTTCAAATTACTGCTCGGAAAAGCTTTTGATTTCCGCATAACTGCATCAAGAAGAAAGGCGATGTGACAATGGACCTACAACGGTGATTTGACGTCGGTCCGTGTTGTGTGAAAAAGATACGTGCCGAGAAAGTTGGTTGCGCGAATATACGGCAGCGCGAATTTGGGGCACTGGACGATAGCCTATGCCGACTGCCGAGCAACACAATTTTGTCCTTGACCCAAAAACCCAACATTGCCCAACAAAAACATCAGATTTCACCCTCAAAATGGCCTACAAATTACTAGATATGCCACCCGAGGTACAAGTAGACATCAATGATTAAGATGGTTGTAGGCCTACTGAAGTTTACTTAACAATTCGGATGAAAAGTGAAATTTCCCGTTCAATTTCGAGAGCTCCCCTCGCGATCATGAACACGTTAAATTTCTGACTCGTGTTAATTTTTGAACAACGCGATGTGGTCTTCATGCCCAGCGTACATTTGTTGGTCCCAGTATCACAAGTGTGCTTCTGTTACCGAGCACGATGCATCGATTATGATAATGAGTAGACTGGATCTCGTTTGTAAACACAAGTACATTTCGAACAATAATAGCGAGTCGGGAACTAGGGTAGCTTTTATGGGTGGAAACCAGTTCAAGCTAGTTCATGACTCCCTTGCACCATTCTAAAGTTGCATCCTTTATCATGTTTATGGTTATTTCCTCCACTTTCCCTCCTCTACTCTCACCCTCTCCTTCCCTTTATTCCTATTTGTTAATCAATTACTTACTTCGAGATTCGAACCTCGTACTCTTGTTTGAAACACAACACTTTTACCACTAGGCCGCGCACGATCGCTTGTTGCAATAATCAATCTTTGGACGTATTTTAAGTATCCATTATTAAAATAAGACTTTATTCATAATGACGTATTGCACTATCATTGGCTGGCTCATGCGTTGTCGATGTCATGTGTAACGTACTGCTACACTAGTTCCAGATCTATACTTAATCACTATGGCCGGGCGCCTCAACTTAGTTCTGCACAACGTGTGCATAAAAAATGTGCAATAAAAACACATTTTTCCTACAAATTATTCACATTGCCAGAGCTTCCTGGATTCGTCTTGGGTGAAATCACAAAGTAGTGAAAATTGATGTGTTTTGCAGCAGGAAAGTGGTGGCCTAGTATGGAATTTTTCCTTAAATAAAGTCCACATTTGGAACATGTACCGAAAATGTAGAGCTTTGTCAAGTTTTAATTTTCACGTTCGTAGTTTATTTATGCTTAATAGAAGAACACTCACCCCCTTTATAGTGATAGAAAAGAAGTCCCAGACGTCTATTTTTCGTGTAATTTCCAGGTTCCTTAACACGTTTGCATATCTAAATTCCAACATCGAAAAGATCATGCGCGTGATGATGGATCGATTCTGCTGTCAGTCACGTAGACTTGAATCAAGGTGCATACATGTGGCAAACCACACACGAAAAAGACCATGCGAGTGGCGGAGCTCGATGGCTTTTTCGATTTTTCCATTCGTCATAGCTTTCGTTCTGGACCAGCTTATCGTCATCGGGCAAAGCCAAATGAGTCTGTGACCCCTTCATGTACACAGGGAAACCCGCCATACCAAATTTTCGTTGAATCTCTCTACGAAAACTGTATTTTCCTTTCAGAGATCCCATTCTTTTATTTATTCTTCACAGTCAGAAGCTACAGGAAACAGAAAATGTCAAACTCATTTTCTCGCAAGGACCCCTCCCGGACCCAAGCAACTGTGAAAACAACATAGGGAAAAAACCCTCGCTTGAGATCAGACAATGACAATGGTACTTCTTAGTCTTCACGGCTTGGCTACTTACGTGCATAACATAGACGGTATGCGGATTGGACTGAGATTTAGGGCATACACTATGAAGACGTTACAATAGAGGTGGAAGTCACTTGGAACTGTCAATTTTTGGCAGGTACGGAGTGGCTGACAAGCGGTAGAGAATGTTCAAAAGTTAGCTGCAAGCAGAAAAGCAGGTGGCCTTTTTTAGACCACTGTGACAAAAACGTTCAATCTTCTATCTCGAAAAGAAGTAAAGTAGAGAAATATATTTGTTAAAACGTCCGATCTGCTTTTCTGGTTGTAGTAATGCGGAAAAGCAGATGTCCCTTTTTGAACCGCCACACAGTGGCCAGGTCAAGGTCAATCTGTGCCAAAATTGGTTTGAGTCACTGATTGGACTAATATTAAGCATCTTGGGGTTTTTTGACCCGAGAAAGACAGTGGGCATAATTTCCAAATGCTGTGACATCATTAAAATGCTGAATTTTGATTGGCTGACATAATACACACATTTTACACTGTTTTTATAATGAAGAGAATGTTGATATAACTTTTATAATTTAATTTTAAGTTTTTAAATTGTGATACAACTGTATTTAATGATTTTTGTATGTCATATGCAACAATGTTTTCGCATTCTGCTTAACCATAAAGATGCCACGTTTGATCCTTGTTCCCAAATATTTCGGAATCTAACGAGTAACCTAAACAGATTTTGGAAGAGTATAATAGACCTGTTCAAAACAACATTTCTTGTTGTGTTAGGACCATGAAGAAATAAAGAAAATGTATTTTGATTGAACTTAAGGACCGGCTCTCATTCCTTTTTTTGTTTGTTACTGTGAATTATTCATGCCAGTTTGTTATTTCCATTTAACAGTTTACAAAAATGCTTGTACAATATATGAGCGTGTCAAATCAAATCGGTTAAGCAGCAGAGTTATGCATATTTACTCTATGTCATGATTGAAAATAAAGCACATTTTTTGTTGATATGTTTTATTATTTAATTACTGTATTGTATTGTCATCGCCTAGGGTGTCCGTCCGGACGTCCGTCCTGACGGACGGACGGACGGATGTCCGTCCATCCGTCCGGGCAGCTTAGTTTCCGGACGATAACTTGAGTTAGAAATGTTGTTTGGGATTGCAATTTCGATAGGGGGTTGCCCTCTGTTCATTATCATCAATATCGTCATGACTGCCACTATTGACACTAACGTAAGCACAATCAGTATCATTTGTATCGGTATCCCCATTTTCGTCTTCTGACTGACCATCCTGTTCTGAAATATCCATAGATGATTCTGAATCAGAAAAGTAATCCCTTTTGCTGTCCGAATCGGCGAAAATTTCATTGATTTCCTCTAGAGATAACTGCCCTTGGGAGTAAGCAAGTTGGATTGGTTTTGGGGTCAAAGGTCAAGGTCACCGTGGTGAGTTAAACGTAAATGGTTTCCAGATGATAACTTCAGTAAGAAATGAGATTTTGGTGCCTAACTTTGGTAGGGGGTTTGCCCTTGGGAGTAGGCAAGTTGTGATTGGTTTTGGGGTCAAAAGGTCAAAGGTCAAGGTCACCGTGGTGAGTTAAACGTAAATGGTTTCCGGATGATAACTTCAGTAAGAAATGAGATTTTGATGCCTAACTTTGGTAGGGGGTTGCCCTTGGGAATAGGCAAGTTGGAATTGGTTTTGGGGGTCAAAAGGTAAAAGGTCAAGGTCACCATGGTGAGTTAAAAGTAAATGGTTTCTGGATGGTAACTTGAGTTGGAAATGAGATTTTGGTATCTAACTTTGGTAGGGGGTTACCCTTGGAGTAGGCAAGTTGGGATTGGTTTTGGGTTCAAAAGGTCAAAGGTCAAGGTCACCGTGGTGAGTGAATGGTTTCTGCATGATAGCTTCAGTTAGACATGATATTTGGGTTTGTAATGTCAGTTTGCCCTTTTCGACCAACTCCGGCTGAGGGGTTTCAACAGCAACGCTGTTATTTTTTAGTATTTGTGGTGACTCCAAGTAATTTACAAAGGTTACAAGAGCAACTTAAAAGTCATTACAAGTAATTTAGATTAGTAGTTTGGGACTCAAAAGAGTGCTTGATTTTGAACAGATATTAAACAATGGGTTTTAAACGTACGAAACTCTTCTTAGCATTGTTGTTGACGTATACATGTATGGTTTTCTGTCCACCTTGAAACAACTTAAAGTGAATGATAGCCAGGTCTATCATTCTGTGACACAACCTGTCACACGCACAGGTCGTTATGGGTTGCAACCCAGTTGCAACCAATTTTTAAAAAAACTTTTGTTAAGGTTCAGGCTTTTGAAAATTGCAAGAGCTGAAGCGGGAATTGGCGGGAATGCATATTTTCTTCCTATGCATCAAAAAATACCATTTAATAGATGATTTACATGACTTTTTAGGCTATTTGAATCTGTAAATCAAAACTAGACAGATTATGAATTTTCTTTCCATGAAATATAGAATATGAACAACATTCAAGTAAATTTTCGTGGCGATATCTTTTATGTAGCTACCGAGACAGCTAGTTATATAACGTATTACGTTTAACCAGCTATATTTGGATTGTTACAATTCTAAGTGAAAACACCAGAGTATCGCCCATGTTTAAACAATTTTTGTCCCTAATTCATGCATTTAGAGTACCCCTGGACCATTGGGAACTAACAAACACTGAAGGTATTGATTTTTGAAACAATCACTTTTAACCATTTTGGTGCAGTTTGACCTTGAACTGGCCCACTGTGCGCCAGTGAAGGGTAAAAAGCAAAACCTGCTTTTATGGTAGCAGATAAGGAGACAAGTAGAAAGATGCATTTTACAAAAATGCTGAATCTGTTTTTGTGTGTGCTAATTTGACAGTAGAAAAGCAGATATCCACCTTGTTCGGCAATCTGCCTAGGAGAAGGTAAACTGATCCAAAACCCATGTGGTGCCTACGTGTTATCGACCTCCGAATAACCTGAATTCTCGGCAAGGCAATGCAGCGCTGTGACAGCTGGTCGTCTTGGATCTCCTTGCCATCAGATTAACTGTTTGCATGCATCATGATAGTGGGCTACGGATTGTATGCCTGTTCCGCCACTTTAAACATCATTTGCACAAGGTTCCACATCGCCTTCATATGGAAGGCTTATCAAAGTCCTGCGGCGATGGATTCACGAACAAGTGGGGCAGGCTCAGACCGGCTGGAAGCCTCTAGTTTGTATCTGCACGTACCTCTACGCGGGCTCGGAAAGTAGTCGGAACCTGGGATGGAACAGCAGTTTCCTTCGGCAGCTACCGAGTCGACTAAGCAGGCCTGTTCAGGATCCCACTGCTCACCTCATACGAGGAGGGGCCTAGAAAAGGTGGCCTAAAATTCGCCCGTTCCTTCTTCTCTGGGCGGATTGCCGCATTCACTGGAGTGTCTCGTCATGTGGCCGAAATACAAAAGAAATAAGGGCAAAGATATTAAGATGAAGACTCTGAACGTCACTACGTGGAACGTTCGCACACTCCTCGACAACCCCAACAACAGTCGACCCGAGCGTCGCACCACTTTGGTCGCTGCTGAACTGCGCCAATACAATATCGACATAGCTGCCCTCAGCAAAACCCGATTCTCCGACGAAGGTTCACTTACGGAAATCGGCGAAGGCTACACATTCTTTTGGAAGTGCTGCCCGCATCCACGGCATTGGTTTTTCCATCCGCACTCCGCTGTTTTTGTCATTGCCTGAATCGCCAGTTGGCATCAGCGAGCGCCTGATGACGCTTCGAATCCCACTTGTGGAAGGCTGTTTTGTCAGCTTGCTCAGCGCATACGCAACGTCTCTTGTCTCCTCTGACGAGGATAAGGCTCTATTCTATGACGCCCTCCGATCCGCCCTACAACGTGTCCCCCTGACTGACGAAGTGCTGCTACTTGGCGACTTCAACGCCAGAGTTGGCACTAAAAACTACCACGTATGGCAAGGCATCATCGGGCAGCACAGCATTGGAAATGGCAATAATAACAGGCTTCGCTTGCTTGAGCTGTGTTGCGAATTCGGGCTTGCCATCACCAATTCGATGTTCCAGCTCAAGGACCGGTACAAAACGTCATGGATGCACCCGAGATCAAAACACTGGCATCAAATCGATTATGTCATCGTGCGTCATGGCGACCTGCGGGATGTGATCATCACCAGGGCTGTGCATGGCGCGGATTGTTGGACTGACCATCTCATCCGTTGCCAGTTGCGCATGCGTATACGTCCTCCCATCCACAAGCAGAAGCCCCGGAAAAGAATTAACGTTCGCGCTGTGCAGTCCTTGCTAGGCTGTTGTGATCTTGAAAGACTGTTGCAGGAACGCCTGAATGAACTCCCCGAACCTGTCGACACCCCCCTTACTACTCTCGCAACAACAATCAACTCGACTGCACAAGCTGCCCTCGGAGTTGCTCAAAAACATCACCAGGATTGGTTCGACGACAACACAGCCGAAATCCACTCGCTCCTCCACGAGAAGAACGCCGCTCACGATGCGTACCTGCGCAGTCAAAACTCAACTGTCCTTCATGACCGCTGGTCGGTTCTGCATGCCCGGGTTCAACGCGAGCTACGTGTCATGCGGAACAACTGCTGGATGGCGAAAGCACGGGAAATTCAAGGATATGCGGACGCAAATAATAGCCAGTCCTTTTACACAGCCTGGAAAGCTCTTCACGGACCGATCATGAACTCGTTTTGTCCCGTGAAAGATAGCACCGGAACAACTACCATCAAAGACCGCAGTGGTATCCTGGTGCGATGGGCTGAATACTTCAGCAACCTGCTGAACCGAAGGAACCCCACTGATGCATCATTCCTGGACGATCTGCCTACATTCCCAGCCATCGATTGCCTTGATGATACGCCTTTGTTTGAAGAAGTTCGAAAAGCGGTCATTGGCTTGAAATCGAACAAGGCATCTGGTGTCGATTGCATCCCGACTGAAGTCCTCAAGTTTGGTGGACGCTGTCTCCTGTGGCTGCACGGGTTCATCCACTCAGTCTGGGCTTGCTAAGTACGTGCCTCAACAGTGGAAAGACGCCAACGTTGAAGCGGTTTCACATCTCCTACCTTCAATGCATTCTTGGGCTTTGCTGGTGGAACAAGGTGCCGTATGCGGAAATTCGCCGGCGAGCCAGGAGCTCAACCCTAGAAGCAACCGTAGCTGAACGTCAACTCTGCTGGGTCGGCCATGTTATCAGAATGCTCTCGCGTCGCATGCTGTATGGTGAACTCACCCAGGGCCAGCGTTCTGTCGATGGTCAGTTCAAACGCTACAAAGACCATGTGAAGGCAACGCTGAAGAAGAGCGGAATTCCAACCAATGGACTTGAGACATTTGCTGAGGATTGAGCCGAGTGACGACGCGAATGCAATGACGGCGCTACCTTCCTGGACGCCGAACTGGTCCAAGCAGCAGAGGAGCGGTGTGCCCGCCGGCACACTGTGACTGTCGCACCTCCTGGGCCCGCTCACCAGTGCGGGAGAGGATGTCTGTCACGCATTGGACTTCGTAGCCATCTAAGAACCCATGAAAGAAGGTGACGTGGCGTGGTCTTCTGCATCAGAAGCTATTACTACTACTACTACTACTACTAGGATTATCGATGGTGATGTTTGATGACAATTGTGACGACAATTCTTGAAATCGCATTTTTGGATGAAAGAGGTTTTAGGGTCGTTGTGTTGAAATGGTGATATTCTTAGAACGGATTGAGCAATTTCAGTAATTTTTTCATCTAAAAGTAACTTATGAAATTGGCTTTCCAGTCATTATTATTTTTGGTACTTCATATTTTTTAAAATATGAAATATAATGTTAGGGTTTGGGTTCCGATTTTGTTGACTCACCCTGTAGTTGAAGTCGCCAACTGGTTTAGCTGGTCAGTATCAGTTTGGGATATTTGCATTTTGAGTGAAACGCGCATATTGTTATCCTTTGAAAGTGACTTATCCTTATCGAGATCCAAGAAAATTGTTGTGCAAGGTATTTCCAGATTCTATAGATTCCTTTCAGAAATCTAATCGATTGTTTTTCTTTTTCAGAATATATTTTGTTGTTTCATGTATGCTTGCAAATAAATGCGAGAATACTGTTATAGTGATTAAACTTTAATTATTGTCAAAATATTTACGGTCTTTAAAATAATGGAAAATTCAGGTCTTGCTCAAAAATTATGCACAACGCTAGTCATGAAGGGAAACTGGCCAACAGTGTCTGTACATCGGGTGGTATAAGTGTGCTTGATGCACTGTTAGTCCGGTGGCTTAGAGCTAATTTTGGGGAAGATTGTGACATGCCGGATTAAAGGGCCAAATTTGGTACACTTTCTGTATAGGTCCCTGGAAGTCATTCTAGAGGGGGTGCGACCTAGGTCAAGGTCAGACCAAGGTCAGAGTTCAAAAGGTGTACAATACTGCATATAGATGTCGTAAATTTCCACAAAAGTCTGAAATGTAAAGTTCTGAATAGCATAAAAGGACGTCAGACAACTTTAAGACCTACCATATTTGAAAAAAATTCCATTAAAAAACCTTTGCCCATCAAAATAGTGGCGTTTACTCCATTTCCAAAAATGAAAGTTTGCTTTCTGTTGTTAATGTTATAAACAAAATCTGTTACTTTTTCATTATTTTGTTGGAATGTGAATAATTACAAACATAAATAATGCTCTTCCCATTCTTTTATTGATAGTTATGATTTATTATCTTAATTAGGCCATACAAAAAAATGGTGTGTTTACGGTAACCCGACCGACCTGGATTTTTTTCGGCCAAAATGCCGACCTCAAACTTTTTATTGCCATTTTGAAGGTTGATAATTGACAAATTTCAAACATTTCAAGTACTTTTAATTATTTGCCACGAACAAAAAGCATTTTCCACACTTGAATCTGACCATGATTTGACACAAACATACCTGTGTTAAACGTGCGAAAATCGCGATGATCTCAAAACTTGAATTCTCAAACTATGAAGTACGATTATTTTTGCACAAACACATCGGGGTACGCCTGGCTGCCCGACGGATGGCATGGTTCTCCCCACGTACAAACGTACGTATCGGCCCGATACGCTGGAATTGCGGCCAGCCCGATACGCCGACAAAAAAAATGCCGATCACATTTTTTAGCCCCTGATACGCACAATATAATTATCATACACGCCATTAAAATGCACAATTTGATCGTTACATACGCCATTATTTCATCTTGACATGCAAAATCTTGACCGAAATCCTGTTTTTCCGATGCATGTGTGATCAAAATGCACACGATGACGTGTTCTGTCGACCACCAGCAGCACCCAGCTAACATACAGCATGGTACACTGGTTCCCTTCGCCAGCTAACGGAATCAATGGTATGATGAAGGACCGGAACCAGTGACTACTGCCTCTCTCCAGTCCATACTTCGTATCATACAGCATGATGATGTAGTGGGCCGAAGTTGGATCGTAAAAATATTACCAAACAAACATCGCTGGAGAAAGAGAATTTCTGCGAATTAATTCACAGAACGTGATCTTTACTTTCTGTGTATGTGTTTTCCATTAAAATGACGAGATTGCAAAGCTCGAACTTGTGGCGAAACATCGTAGCGTGTTTCTGCAGTAGTGCAAGATTTTCGGCCACGTGGGCCGTGAGCACGGCGCGATGTTCGGCCAGCCAGGCGGAATGTTGGCGGTGCCAGCGGCCGTAATGTATGTTTAGCATAATGTGGAATCACCGACCTCAAATATATTTTTAATTAGGTGAGGCAAGTTTTAATCACTTTTGATAGCCAGTGTTGATAATTTTCGTGGCGCAAATAAAAATAATCCAGGCACAAAATAAACATGATTCCTTGCTCTATGATTAGTACGAATGATGCTCCATTAATCAGCACCCCAAAAAAATTGGCGAAATAATTTTCCGACCTACTGACGCTATTTTGAAAGGCATGTAATCGGAAGCAATTTTTTTTTCTCCACCTTAATTTCTTAATTTGAAACTTACATGTAAATGTAATTCATACTTTTTGAGTTAGGAAGCAATGAAACACAGGTTGTGAAATGTTAATTTTTTTAAGTTAACAATTTTGATTTTTTTTTCTTTAATTACAATAATATTAGTGACCTACAAGATCTCCTCTGAATTTCAAGGACAAATCTTAAGATAAAGACCCCCACCCCAGATTTGCTCTAAAATGCACCAGAGAGCTTCTAAAGTTTAAACATTTTCGGGTTGTTGAATCACAGCAAATCTTCCCCCACATGTTTGAAAAAATCCTGGGGAGAACCCTGGCCGACGATACAAATTAATTTGGATTGAAATGTATCGATTGAAGATCTTCAGTGCTTGAATAGTGGTTTTATACAATTTTTTGGCGAAAGAACACGCATGGGAATGCAGAACTGAAATGAAAAAAACAATACAAAATAAATTATTTCCCTACCTACCTACCTGGATTTTTTTCAGGCCGTGTAATGCACTTGGTATCTAGCGTGCGAAGAGCCACGTGCTGCGGCACACAATTTCTCAAAACACACTGTACTGTATCACCCCAAGTATCAGTACAACCTCAAAATATATTCATGAACGTTCATGTGTTCTTGAGTTCACGCGTAAATAACATACTGGCTTTAATAGACAAGTCATTTCATGAAAAATGCATGAATTTTGTAACCAATTATTTTCATACAGTTGATTGTTTTATGTTTTGTTTTGTAATTTATCACAATAGTCCGAGGCTATCAGAGTCACTGCAAGCAGCCAGAATGCAGACACAACTTATCCTGTCTTATTTGTGGTCAGACAACAGAAGAGTGTTCTCTCCTGGGCTGTACCTTTCATTATACAGTCAATGTAAGTATCCATTCTAGATAACACTTCCGAACCAATCAAAACATGGCAGACATTATTCAAAAACATCAACCTAGTCAACATTTACGTGCCTGCTCAAAGAATCTAGTCCCAGTCCACACACAGACACACACAGTTGTACTCACCAACTCTTGTTTTACTATACTACTGAGGACAATGCTTTGTGTTTTCCTTTGTCCCTGTAATATAACACTCTTCCATAGACTAAGCACACAAACCTACTACAGAGGACCGTTTTGAACAAAAGACCCAAATCCCGAGGACTGAAAGGATCTGTTGTTCTCCCTTTGTGTGTCTGTCCTCGGGGGTTACAGGTATGTAGAACAAGTACCCACCGTCAATCATGGACATCCTATTGCCCCTGTTTTGTTTGTACTTTTTAGGAAGACTGCCACATGTTTTGTACATGACCCCAATCGGGGACGTACATGTATGCGGGGAATCACGGATGATATTGTTCTCTTTGTTCTCTGGCATTTTTCGTCCACGGTTTGAATGCCTGAACATGCCCACAGGTTAGTTTATGGTGTAAATCGAGGACTTTCTATTGTTCCTCTTCCCTATTCCTTTGTTTATACTCAAACTTTTTTGCAACAGCTCTCATTGGTTTTGTACAATCTACAATTATTTGCAGTGTTTTGTCTACACAACAAAAATGAACTTCTTCTTCAACTTTTGTTGTAGCATGTGGAAATTGTGATGACTATTGTAATTTTCGGAATATAGGCCGCCCGGAGGATAAGCCGCAGCACACAAAAATCTGCAAATTAAGATCTGAAGTCGGCATATTAGCCGCACCGGCGTATAAGCCGCACCGATCGCAGCGGTTTCAATTTGTTAGGGCCTCCAAATTCTAAAGTTAAAAAGCCCTGGACCAGTTCCATTTGCACTATGAAAGCTATTGTGGCAAAAATGAAGCTATACCCCTTTGTGGCGGGAATAACTAGATGACACAACAGTCTGACCTGATCGAAGGATAGAATTGGAACTGGCCTTAACCCACAAAAATATTTATTAACCTCACGCAAGGATGAGCGGCTACCCAAATGCAAGGGGGGATATAGTCAATGAACAGTGGACTAAGCCTAGGGGCTGTTCGTTTGGCAGAAATATACCACCGATCTGTGGTTCAGCAATGGACTTTATTGGCAATACAGGGGACTAACTTATTCAGATATCCCACTGAGAGCGGGACTACATAAGCTTCACAGTGACAAGTGATTCCATTTCCAGGCTCACACTCGACATGTATATACACAACGATCTTATACAAGGATAAGCTACTAGTGTACAAATAATCTTAGCAAGTCTCTTTTATTATAACCAAGTGGTCAACTGCACCACTTCATAAACTTGACTTATCATAAACTTAATCCAATATAAAGCTTAAGGCTTTACTTGTTCTTAAAGACTAAATATAAAACCTAAGAGCTTAACTTTTACTTAGTAATTCAGTATAACACTTAAAGCGTTAGCTTGTTCTTTATTATACAATATAAGACTTAATATAAGAGTTAACTTCAATTTTGTATTTCAATATAAATCTCAAGGGTTAACTTCTACTTAGTAATTCAATAAAACACTTAAGGACTTTATGTTTTACTTTATAAAACAATATAACACTTAGGGTCTTATGTGTTACTTTATAATTCAATGAAACACTTAGAGGCTTTATGTTTTACTTTATAAAACAATGAAATACTTAAGAATTATGTGCCTCAAATATACCTCAAAATGATGTGCCTCAAATATACATGTACCTCAAATATACCTCAGGACTTATGTATACCTCAAATATACCTCAGATTATGTGCCTCAAATTATGTACCTCAAATATACCTCAAATATACCTCAGGACTTGTGTTACTTATCAACCAGTGGCAGTGGTCATCTGCACCACTAAACGAAATAATTGGGAAGTGTTCTTTCACTTAACTCAGAATAACATAAACAGTCTACAATAACAAAGTAGATTTATACACGAATAATCCTAGCCGACTTGCTTGACAATCACATAAGCCAAACTGCAAAGGTACTTGTGACCCACACACTCGGTAAGTTATTCCCAATCACTCAAAGTAACCCCATGATTATTAAGAGGGTGATTAAATAGTCTCCGTAGTTCCCTCTGCAAGGTTCGGGAAGCTTACCCAGTAAAACTTAGGAAATCGTAAAATCGGGAAGCTTACCCAGTAAACCTATGGAAATCGTAAGCGCTCAGATCAGCCAGGGCGGCCCAACCGCAGCTACACCATGTTCGGCACAGAACAACGGCACGCAATGCCCTCTAAAGTCAGGTGAACAATTCCCCGGCAGGAGAAAGGACAAGTTCTCAGGTGTCCAGGTCGCCCCGACCATCCAACGGCAGGCAGACCTTCATAACAACCTTTACAGCTACGCTATCTCCTAATAGAGAGTGTTCCCAGACCTCTAGGGACGCGATACCACAGCTATGCCAGATGGCACAGACAATGGATAGCAATCCTTCGGACTGAACTAGGCCTACACTGATTCCCAACAGTCAGGTTCACCCCAGGGTCCGACTATTCTCCTAATCAGGCCCTCAATTAATCTTAAATAATCCCTACTTTCTCACCTACAATAACCCACCAAAATGCAAGCACTGACCGATCACACCAGGGTGCTCGCTGGGTCTTTTCCCCGCTTTGGTCCAGTCACACCGCCGTTGAATTTTCGCTCGATGCAAAGCACACGATAATTGCTGTTAACACATCGAAATCTTTCCCTGAGTGGTTTCCCATGCTCGACCATGAGGTGATCACCCCAGGGCCCAGCAGGATGCGCGCTGCTGATTGGTCGCTTCGCGCTATCACGCACTTGCCCACGCGCTACCGGTACTAGCCTGCATAATTTATAACCAGACATGCCAAACGGCCTAGTGCACATGCACGACTTGCATGCTGATTGGTTGCCCTACTGACATCACGCTCTCTAACACGCGGGCTGGCGTGCTGGTTCTTAGCTAGACTTGCATACTAGTCTACCTATACCCCTGTTTCGTCACACTATAAAAAGGGCCACAAAAGTTATATCAAAACATTTACGATCGATACTTTTTAAAAAAATTATGGAAATTGAGGATGAGAAATAAACACCCTACCAGAGATTGCTGCCGGCTGTTGGCGAATTACAACATTTCCCCGCAGCACTTGAGAGAGTATGCAACCCATCGTGTGTTGTCTGACTGGAGTGCTACAAATCTTGCTTTGTGGCAACAGATGATGATTTATTTTGTCCTAAGAATGAATAGGTGTTTTTTACAACAAAACTTATCAAATTGTTGTGATTACCTAACGAGTACTCACGTCAAAAATCAGGTTTCGATCATACTTTCTTCAAAAACAGTCAACACGATGCATCCCATTTTTATGGATGAATCCATTAATTTTGTAAGGGGTGATTCAGCCCCTGTTTTACTTTTTTTCATCATTTCTTGAATTCATTTCTTGAATACATTTCCAAAATTTATATTGTGACGTTGAAAGACTGATTGTCCAATAAAGAAATGTTTCGGACTTCTTAAAAAGTATTAGTTGTCTCTTAAAAAAAAAAAAAAAAAAAAAAGCGGAAATATTGGTAATGATTGTTCCCAAGAAAGTACACCCCCTTATTACCACAAATGGTGTGGTCCACAAGTGTGTACATGGGGCATGCCTGCAGCTAGCTGCACATGGAACGGTATAACAAAGACAGCTTTCACTGCTTTGTAACTTAAGTATGAAACATATCCGTCAAACCAAAAATAGGCACCGTATTTTCTTTATAAAATGTCAGAGACTTTGTTTTCATTCGGTTACCAGGAACCCCCCTCCCCTCCCCCCTGACAAATGGAAACAACTCAAATCTTGAGACGTAGCAATAAAGCTTGCGCTTAGACGCAAGTGATTACGTTTTCACTTGGTGTAATGGTCTACAACGTGGTTAAAAAGACCGTCCAGGTTGTGTTGTTTGTACTGCGTGGAAGACACAATATCCAATACACATGTACGTTAGCCAGTTGGTTCCTCCCCTAAATAGGTAAGAACATTGAGGTAAGAGTGAATTTGTGGTTTGCGGTTTTTCATTAGCTGTTTCGGTGACACACCGAAAATAATCAAAGAAAATACAACAAATATTTGGTAAACTTACAGTAAAACGGTATTCTGTAGAATGAATTAATTTTTAAACATGTTGATGTCTTGTAAGTTTTCTCGCACTTGAGCTACAAGTAATTTGTGCCCCCCACCCACCCCCCAAGTATCCCCTGCCCATTTTCACCCCATCCCCATTTTTAAACTTCCACCCCATATTGCATCCATTTAAATCCCCACTTAGTCATTTTGAAAAAAAAAAATTGCTCCAGAGTTCTTCAAAAATATTTCTGAAAAGATTTGGAAAGAGGGGATTAATATTCGTACACCAGTCTAAGCTTGACACCCTGTGCACAAACGCTGTGACGATATGAGACTGCCCCTGAAACTTTCTAGGCACTTAATTTCACATAGAACATGTAACAGTTTATGACAGCCGATGTATCAATGTATGGAAATATTATAAGAAACTCTTCCCCAAAATAAGTCTAGGCCTATAAAGTAAGCGCTCAAGTCCAGCTAAACAATCTGAATCTTACCTAAAAAATGTGTCCAAACGCTGGCACTTAGCTGCCGCTCCAGCAATTTCTTCTTTGTGCTTTTTTTTAACTCTCTTGTTGGACGGCATGATAATGTATCGATATTATATCACTGACTGTTTGATGGTAAACGATATCTGAATTTGAAATCTGGGCACCGTATAGTGGGAACACTGCAGTGGAAAAATTTTTCACGACACGTGTATGTACGCATGTACGTGTTGCGATGAAAAGGAAAGTTGCAAGGCAGGTCATTGGGTCACAAACATTTATCCAATGGAATGGAGTGATCAGTGAACCAGCGAAGGAAAAAAAACCCAGACTGGATCCCGGTCCTGGCCCATCCCCCAATCCCTACTCAATACACAAAAGTAGTGCAAAATATGTGACTCCGTGTCGGGACCTGTAGCCAGTCTACATACAAGAGCAGTCTGGTGCCGAGCTTTTATCACTATACAAATCCACTTTGTTTGACCTAGTTGCCATGCCCACATTTTCCACAGCGTGTGCGATTGATGTACAACGTTCACGCGACAATCGCGATGTGCATGCCAGCTGTCCTACATCATGCAGCTGGCGGCATGTGTGTAAGTGCTGTCAGCGGTCCTAAACAGTTTGCACTATTTGCAGTTACGACCCCCCAAAATTTGACTTTCATAAATACCACTTTCGAATACATAAATAATGGAATTAAGGGAATAGGGCACACAGCCAACGTGGCCGTAAGGTACGTGTTTTTTAAAAGGACATCATGGCAATTCACTGGGGCATCGCGGCAATGGCTGCTGATGGCCGCAGTAAAGATTGCTTCTCACAAGTCCCAATGGACTACGGATATCCGTCCAGTTAGAAGCGCAATCGCTTCTCAAAAGTCCCAATGGACCACGGATATCCGTCCAGTTAGAAGGGCAAGTCGCTTCTCACAAGTCCCAGGGGACTACAGATGTCCTTACACTTAGAAGCGCAGTCGCTTCTCGAAACAACATGGAGGAATAAGAACACTATTCCTCCATGGCAACAATAAGCTCAATTGCTTCTTGCAACAATTTGAAGCGCAATCGCTTCTCACAATTAGAAGCGCTATCAGATTTCGCAAGCTGAAAAACGCTGCAGATAAATCACTTATCCTCAGCGCAAAAGCCCATGGAGGGAGATTGGCTGAGATCCATCATTCCAAGGATAATGGACGTGAGCCAGCAACCCCGGCGATAGTGGCTCATCCGTTTGTGCTGACCCTTGGCCTACCACTCAAAATTTGACAAATGGACAATCTCACCTTTCT
Source organism: Patiria pectinifera (assembly GCA_029964075.1). Taxonomy (NCBI): domain Eukaryota; kingdom Metazoa; phylum Echinodermata; class Asteroidea; order Valvatida; family Asterinidae; genus Patiria; species Patiria pectinifera. The sequence continues at coordinate 26,583,020 of CM057150.1, forward strand.
CTCCCTGGGCTAAAACCAGCCGGGCTGCTACTAACCGCTACTTGAATTCAACCACATCACTTAAACTCGATAAAAAAAATCCCTCCAATACGTATCTGAGATCACAGAGACTCCATTGTTTCAAGCAGCAACCCTGAATTAGGTCATTGACTGTATCAAGCGAAAACCAAACCGAAACTGAGCGGTCTTTGTGCCAGTGCTCTGGCATTGCGCGTGCTCTGGCGACTTGAGCAATGAACTCTTGACCGCCTGACAACCGACGTAGACCAGACATCCACGAGCTGCCTCCCAGCACGCGCTCAAGTTACTTCGCCCTTCTCGACACTCAATGTGTGACCGCGTTGTGACCTTTCACAAAAGGGCCTGCGCTCGATTGAGAGCGCAAGCCGTGATAGAAACATTTCTGCCAATAAAATTGATGAGCATACAGGCCCAATATCACTGTGTCCCAAACTGGTGGAGTGACCCATTTCTAAAAGCTTAAATTAGCAGAAAATAGGAATATGTGGTTGTCCAATTTTGGCACTCCATAAAGGTTTACATCACAGGATTATATGGAAAAAAAATTCGAAAAAAAAAATTCGAAAAAAAAATCACCTGCCAAAACTCACACCCAAATTTGTATGGTTATTGGAAACAACATTATTTTTGGCCTTAACTTTACATTGAGCTGTGACAAAAATATCCCATGACACCTTGAATACATCCATTTTACACGGATGCTGATGTTGCTAGTAGGCATAGGTGATAGGTTATGTAGACCCATAAAACTGTGGTGTACTGCCATGTTTAGTTGTTTGTGAGTCTAGGGCCCAGGCTTATAGAAAATTACAATAGGTACCAACCACTGGTCGAGTTTGCATACAATGAACATAGTGGAAGGTGAAATAGTTGAAATAATATTATATTATATTATTATGAAATAATAGGCCATACGTTAGGTTAGGCTCTCAGGCCTAACATTTTGCATTAAAACAGTTTTGTTTAATGAGCTAACCAGTTATATTCTTATTCTTATATTATATATTCTCTCCATATGACCGTGCTTGACTGGCGATGGTTTGCTACTTTTTTCAGTTTTTTCCCCTGTTCGTTCCACCCCTCTATTTTTCTCCACAACTCTTCCTGTCACTTTCCAATAGTGGATTTTCACTTTCTCCACTTTGGCTGAGGATTTCTTCATGAGACCAATTACTGCCCCCCCCCCACTTTCGTTGATGTCGTTCTTGCTTCACATCGGATCCATTTGCTTACATTACTCGATAGTCGTTTATTGATGTGAAGTTGATACCAAGATTGTGATTCAGTTATACTCTTTTTATTTACTCCAAACTGACTTTGTTTTGTAAGACTGCATAAACTGCACAGAATCAATATTTCCCTAGATACGCATACATGTATATACTCACATCAGAGTTGTAACGAGTCACTGATTTTTGTGACTCGAGTCCAGTCGAGTCATTTTAAAGAAGTGACTCGAGTCAAGTCGAGTCATTTTAAAGCAGTGACTCGAGTCGAGTCGAGTCATTAGGTCAAAAGGTCGAGTTGAGCCGAGTCGAGTCAAATATTTAGCTCGAGTCAATTCGAGTCACAAATATTTGAACACTATATACCAAAATTTATAAAAGGAGGCCATAAGTTTAGCCAGCGTTCGAATCCAAGAGCTTTATAAGAAATTGCCTAAAGCCAATGATGAAACAGCGAAAAATCTATCATAAGATGGAATTTTGCATCGAGTGATTAGGTTTGCCTTCTTGCGTTTATACGTCGATGAAGGGCAAACTAATTTGATTTATATTACCCCGACGCAAAATTCCATCTTATAATAGTTTATGCGGTTCCTGCTTCTATGTACATCAGATTTGAACCAGCCAACAGATCCTGTTTGCTCGGTCGAGTGGTAAGACATCTGCACTAGAAAGCAGGAGGTCGTGGGTTCGATTCCCACCCGAGTGATTTTTCCAACTTTCACTCGGGAGGTAACACACTGAGTAAACAATGTTTATACGTCGGTGAAGGGCAAACCTAATTTGATGAAGCGAAAAATCTGGTTCCTGGATAGTATTTTGTGCGTTCTAGAACCATGAGGTGGGAGTCTGTGACACGTTGTATATTTATACATGACTAATTCGCAAAGAGAAGTGAGCATAAATTTTGCACCGTAAGTCATTGCAAATACTTTTCGCAAAGTTGTGCTTTTATTTTTGGGACTCGAGTCTTATTAGCCTCGGTTCGAGTCGAGCCGAGTCTTTTGATGAAGGACTCGAGTCGAGTTGAGTCATTTGCTCGCAGTGACTCGAGTCGAGTCGAGTCATTTACCCTTAGGGACTCGAGTCGAGTCACCAAAAATTGTGAATCGAGTCGGACTTGAGTCGAGTCATTGACTCGAGTCATTACAACTCTGACTCACATGTACGCATATGTGGCCAGTTTGATCGAAATTGGATTCATGCTTGTAGTCCTACGAAATTTGTAGAACTCAGTGCGTGATTGTTCTTTTTTTTCCCTGTCAAACTATGATAAGTGTTTTCAGCAACAGCAGTTGCCCTTCCTTTTATTTTTTAAGTCTCAGAATGAGGAGTCATTGTTCTGCCTGTTCCAGATGGTCATGATTTCACGCAGCTTAATTAATAACCGTGGGTAGAATCTATTGGAGTTCATAGGAAATGCCATCATGGGTGATCATGGATTTTGCTTGGTATGCTGCCCTGCTACATTTTTACTCTGTGGAGAACAGTGACATTTCCCTATTCAGAAAAATTACTACATGTACAGGTACATGTGTGGGAGATTTTGGCTGTGGACATGTAGACCCACTGAATGACCACTGTCTGTTACTGGCGCTTATTAAACGGTTAACTGCTAACACATATGTCCATGTTCATCATTTATTCCATCCAAATTGTGAGTAATCCTACTCCCCAGAGCAGTGACACAGTTAAGTCTCAATTCCTCACTCCTCTGATAACATATAATGCTCACAGTGATATCACATTTACAGTACATGAAAGGCCTCCAAAAGTTGTACACTGCAAACATTACACTCAAGTTTGCTGTATAAGTCATCAAGACTTATGGTGGCCATGCATACAGTCACATGATAGCCCAGGTTGGACGAAGTCTTCATTGCAATACGACTAACGTCCAGGACAAGACTTTTCTACATGAAACCATATAACATTTTTACCAGAGTTTTGTTATGTTTTACCTCGTTATAGAAGCTAATATTTCACGCCTACATACTCTATGTATCCTTATCTGTTGGGTTGCTGGGTTCAGGAATTCCATATGCGATGCTGACTGACGTTAATCAGGAAAATAAACTCCAAAGCAACGTTAAACTTGTACGTGTTTGTAGTCGCTTTTCATCAGTTTATTCCCAGAGTCGTATGTCATTTACAATGTACATGATATGTACAAATGTACGTGCGTACAATCCGAAAGCGCGCACGCACGCTAGCGCCCTCATTTGTTTAGTTTTGGTTGGAACCGTGACGTCACTCCAGCCAACCGATGTCAGGAAAACGCTCAACCAATGACCAAAACCGAAACATGTTTCTGGTAACTGGCGCGAAAACACGCTCGGTCATTGGATTAGCGACCGCACCTTCAAGTAAGTGCGCGTGCGTATGAGGGTGGTTACTAAGCAAATCGCGCGTGCGCACTGCATATTCATGCGGCATAGTCTGTCCCCCGGACCAGATGTGATATGAGCGTCGAGAATAATTGTCCGGTCTAGGGAACCAGACTACATGCTGCACAGTACAGACGTACATGATGTACGACTAGAATAGACTCGGCGGTGAGAAACTGATGAAAAGAGACTAAACACGTACAAGTTTAACGATGCTTTCGAGTTTATTTTCCTGATTGACGTCAGTCAGCATCGCATATGGAATTCCTGAACCCAGCGTGCTAACAGATAAGGACACATAGAATACTACGACGTAAAAATTAGCTTCTCCAACAAGGTAAAAATATTAAAATTATTGGTCAGAAATGTTTTCGTTCGGTTGTGAGCACATGTGTACTCAGGACTCCTTCCGTAACGTAGGGAGGAAAGGGAGTCCACCAGGGCTAAGTCACATGACAATGTACAATGTAGTATAATGAACTCTCAAAGTAAACAGTCAAATAATATGCATACAGCGACATAAGCAATAAGCAAGTATTCAGCAATTAGCGAACTTGTACAAAACCAAATTGGCTCGTCTTACACAACTAAATCAAAGTGACTCTTACTCAGATGACCATAGAGGCATTATCAGTTCAGTTTGTGGCCTCAAAGTACTAGAGTTCTCTAGAAATGAAGTGATTTTGTACAATAGTTATCTACAAACATGACAAACAACAACAAAGATGTCTCCTCTCTTTCCGTGCTAGTTACTTGGTTACTAAAGCAGCGCCCTCCATTTGCACTCACAAGTTAGTGTAAACAAACATTTATTCATACAATTTCTTTCCCCAACAACATCCTAGACCTAATTCTCAGGGTATGCCATCTTGAAACTCAGAGCAAGTAAAAAAATGCAAACAAACATATCGGGGTAATAGTGTGTGCGGTGAACGAGTGACTCTCAGTAAAAACTTCAGTGTGGCTTCAGTGCACTGTTTTAGGCTTTATATTCTAAGATTCTTCAAAATGCAACAAGACAATGACCTACCCAGAATACAGATTGATGTTTCGGGGGAATTTGAGTTGATACGGTTATCAATCTGCTGTCACTTTGCGAGAGTCACTCATTCACTGCACACACAAAGTGGCACTATGTACGCCGCAATGTTTGTTTGCGTTATTTGCCTCGCTTTAATTTTCAAGTTGGTGTACCCTGAGAAAGGTCTATCAGCCAATAATTATCTGAAATGTTACAAATCTCTTTTTTGTTCATGAACAGGTATGTATATGATGAAGTGAGTCACACACTTTGCCCTGAGAATGGGTTCAGTCCTACTGCAGCTCATAACATCAGCATTGATGTCACCACAGCTTCTGTTAAGCCTGTTAATTTCACATTGACAGTTACAATGATGGATGATTTTGAACTCAGGTACTGTGTAGCCCACAATCTTATTCAGGAATTTAAACCACATGATGAAAGATTCTATTTTGGTTGCACATGAAAAGTATTGTAGGCATGTGTGCATTTACATGCAACAGGCACGCTTAGTGCACTTCCTTGACACTACTAGCACAACCTATGCTTACATGTGCACACATGCACATGTTGCATTTTCATTGCATAAAAGCCAACACCATATGCATGAATAATTAGTAACCACAATTGGGTTGACAAAAGATTGTTCAGTTAAGCAGCTGTTGGTTATTGATCTATCTCCAATACTCTCTACATGTATAATAGCCAAGAGGATTGATCATTGCAGTCTACTGTTTGGTTTGGAGGTGATTGTTAGTGCTGCAGCCCAACTGCAGAACCAAACCACAATTCACTGAACATAGCACTTCTGATCCATACTGAATCAAACCCAACTCAGTTGTTCAGTTGGGATGTTCAGAAACATGATTTTTAGCACTGCGTTTTTTTTTTTTGCACAACCAAACTCAAAACTCTTGCCATAAAATTATTTATTTTTAGATCTAATTAAAAAGCAAGCAATGTCTTAGGCCAAAAGTACCGACTTAAAAGAAGAGGAATTTAATCCGTGTACTGAAGCGTGTCATGTCACCTATAACTTACATAGCCCCTTTGACTCCCGAAATAGTAAATGCTATATAAAGGAACATATTTTATGAACCCCATAGTGTTTGTTATAGTGGCGTTCTACTGTAGTTGGACAATTTGAATTTTCTGTCTCACCAAAAGTTACCTAATGGTTTCCAGTGATGAACATTTCCAGTGACGTAATTGGGGGGCTGTCCCTGTAAGTGTTGTGACGTGAACTTTTTATTGTTAAAACCAGAGAGTACCACTGCAGAAAATGAGCCCCTTTGCTTAAAGATCCTCAGCAGTTGGGCCACTTATGAATGTTCCATCCTGATGTGTTCACTAGCATGCCATCATTACCCTTGATGCTATTCTTAAGAAATGTATTTTAATCTATTTGGTGATTTGAAAAAAAATTATACACAACAATGTATCATTAAAAATGATTTCATCTTAAAAATATTTATTAGTCTTGTTTTAATTCACAGGACTCATGTGCCTAAAACAGTTGTGGTTAGCCCATCAAACCCAAAGGTATTGCTGTTAATATTCTTTGACAACATCAATTAGATGAATATCTTATCAAAAGACTTCATAAGATATTGTATGCACTGAATAAACTCACTAAATACACCAGAAGCATACCAATGTCTCATCTGGAAGAGCGGTTTGTGTTTGTGATGGGATTATTGCAATTTTAGCTTCTTTGTGTGTATGAAAACAATAATTAACAACGTTTACATGTAACACAGTTATTGCATTAACAAAAAAGCAATAAGTCAATTTGTATTTTTAATTTTTCTGATTTGTGTGTCATATAGTTTGTTATAAACAAACAAAATCCTTGAAAATAAAACCTTTTTGGTGAAAATATGTTCCTTATGAAGACACACTGTCCATTCTCTTGAACAAAACTGATTAAATAAAAACATTTTTATGAATTTTCAACTTTCAAGGTTTAATTACTAATGGGGATAAAAAGAATTTTTTTTTTATTGTGGGCATCTGTGCATCTGCAATCTTTTGAAAAGACTTTCATTGTGGGTAGCTTTTGCACCTGTTACACACAAAATGATCCTCCCGTATCTGCCTTGTGAGAACTGTCAGGATACACATAATTCAAAACTTGTAGGTAAAGTTACGATTATACCATATGGTATGATGGTGTTGACAATGATTACAGTGTCCTACATGTACTTGTGCAATACCCATAGTACATGGATTCAAACTCTGACAGGGGAATATGGTGTGTGTATTCTTTAAGGGCAAGACACTTTACTGTAATTGCCTCTTACCATCCTGGACTATACATGTAAATGGGTGTCTGTGAGGATAAAGACCGTCTCATGAAAACTGGTCTCATGACCCAATGAACAGGGGTAATAATTGTGAAGGCTTTGAAGTTTTATCAAAAGCTACCCGGTATGTAAGCAGCACATTATTTGTACTATTTTGAGCCATTATGCAAAGTGTAATATTGTTGCAGCTTACTGCTTTTCTTTCAGTACTACGTGTACAAATTCCCAGACGATGCTGACTTCATGACAGTCCAAGCGACCTCCACATCTGAAATATGTACTGTCATCTCTGTTCAGCCTGCTCAGGTATGTACGGTATGTCATCACACATTCAGGTACTGGACAAAGAGCATGAATGTACCATGTATACATTGGATAAAAACTTGTCTTCGAGTTCAGTTTTCAACAAAGTAGTTTATTAATTTTAAGTGACAAAGATTTTAACTTTGTTCTTGTCTTTTCAAAACCTACTTTCCCTTATTGTGAAAGAAATATATTTTGTTCTATATCCACAGATATTCTTGTTGGTTTTAAACATGGCTAACTAGTTTGATGAGTCCAACAACCCAAAGTGCATTTTCTTTTGGTTATAGGAGCGGAGCTCGTAATGACACAATTGCGAGAAATGGTTTTATATTTTCTAGATTTAAAGCTAATGCAAATAAAAAATTAAAACTGAACACAAAACAGTCATACATTGAGCATTTTGCATAATTTATTTAGCCAACATTTTTGTGTCGCCTGCACAAAGTTTTGGGAGACACTAACCAGTCCTAAATTCTGTATGACCATAGACCCATAGACCCATATGTATTTTTAAGTTCTTGAAAAAAAATGTATAACTCCTACATGCTCTCATGAATTTTGACAAAACTTGGATGCAGTAATCCTTGGGTCGGAAGACACAATTCTTCATTGGGTTACTGAGGTCAAAAGTCATGTGGGGGTCATTAAAGGTCATTGTTCAGATTTGCTTCAAATGTTTCTCTGTCTTCAGAATTTGATGTATTTTAATAGTTACTTAGATTGAGTGATCCTTGGGTGGGGGTTCATCACAACTCTTGTGAAATTTAAGGTCAAAGGATCATTTAGGGGTAATTTGAGGTCGTTTAAAAATTCACAAACAAAATTGACTTTTTTTCATAACAAAACATATATAGGGATTGGTCTGCAGACCACTTGTTTTTACAACAATTATTATTTTCCCTAACCGCCCGACACCTCCTTCGACGCCAAAACAATGTTAGAACACATTTTTGGGGTTTTTTTGGCTTTTTTTTTTTTTTTAACCATGGATTGTACAGACAAGGTGGGTACTATTTTTTGCTTTTTTGTTTCCTCATATACATTGGTGTCCTCCATCATTTGCCTTGGTGCGGTTTCCCCATTCCTTGGTACAAAAATTTGAGCAGTTGCAGCAATAGAGGGCGCTGTTGTAGCTACCGCAGACAATTTGAAGAAAAAAAAAGGTTGACCCGCATGATTAAAATTGACGCACGCGCTGACCAGAGACCGACTATTTATTTTTTTTGGCATAACATGAGTTTCCGTTAAAAAGTTGTTTCCAAATGAAGCAACACAAGGTTATTATGTTGGTCTTCTTGTGTGTGTGTAGTTGAATTGCTTAATATATAGGGATCTTCTGTGAGAAAAATCCACCCTAAATTCCTTGACTTTATAGAATAATAGCACAAAGTTGACAAATGTATTATGTGAGTTACCATGGAATTACCCACCTTGTTTTTGATTTGTTTTAAACCCTTACAGTGCCCTGTGTATGATCAGCATCGCAATGTTGAGTTTGTTGGTCAGTTTCAAACAGTAACAAAGCAAGGGGCTATCACAGTGCAGGTAAATCAGTAGATCATTCAACAACATTTTAGTATTATTCATTTTTCATGTTTCAAATTCCAAATTCATTTGTTTGTCAAAGGTGGTATGAGTTGGATGAATTTGATTCAATTCAATCATACAATGTAGTTTCAACTCAAAGTTCACCAATTGAAAGTACATGCTGTGGAAATGTAATTAACTCTTTCAGTGCCCGCGACATTTCAAAAATTTAACCCTAAAGTGCCCAACTTCAAGTTTTTTTCTAATTCAAATTTCTGTAAAAAAAAAACGTAAATAAGTTGTACTCACCAAACTTGTTGTATCTTGCTCTCTGGTATATCCTTGTTACCTTCAAAAGTCAATAGTAGTCACGCACTTAGTGATATACCCTGAAACACTCTCTTGAACACAGGGGAATTCCGCACTTTTTGCAGAATATGCGTGTGTCGCGTCTGATACCCCTCCTCATACAAACTCTGTTCATTATCAATATCGTCATGATTGTCTTTATTGACACTAACGTAAGCACCATCAGTATCATTTGTATCGGTATCCCCATTTTCGTCTTTTGACTCAACATCCTGTTCTGAAATATCCATAGATGATTCTGAATCAGAAAAGTAATCCCTTTTGCTGTCCGAATTGGCGAAAATTTCATTGATTTCCTCTACAGATAACTGCCCTTGATAGTAGGCAAGTTGAGATTGGTTTTGAGGTCAAAAGGTCAAAGGTCAAGGTCACCGTGGTGAGTTAAAGGTAAATGGTTTCCGGATGATAACTTCAGTTAGAAATGAGATTTTGGTGTCTTACTTTGGTAGGGGGTTACCCTTAGGAGTAGGCAAGTTGGGATAGGTTTTGGGGTCAAAAGGTCAAAGGTCAGGGTCACCGTGGTGAGTTAAAAGTAAATGGTTTCCGGGTGATAACTTGAATTGGAAGGGAGATTTTGGTGTCTAACTTAGGGGGTTGCCCTTGGGAGTGGGCAAGTTGGGTAAATGGTTTCCGGCTGATAACTTGAGTTGGAAAGGGGATTTTGGTGAGCAAGTTGGGATAGGTTTTGGGGTCAAAAGGTCAAAGGTTAAGGTCACTGTGGTGAGTTAAAGGTACATTTGTAAATGGTTTCTAGATGATAACTTGAGTTAAAAATGAGATTTTGGTGTCTTACTTTGGTAGGGGGTTACCCTTGGGAGTAGGCAAGTTGGATAGGTTTAGGGGTCAAAAGGTCAATGGTCAAGGTCACTGTGGTGAGTTATTGGTTTCTGCATGATAATTTCAGTTAGACATGATATTTGAGTTTGGAATGTCAGTTTGCCCTTTTTGACAATCTTCGGCTGAGGGGTTTCAACAGCAACGCTGTTATTTTTTCCTTCACTAGCGGTATGCCACGCTTAGCGGGATGACACAATCATGTTTCGAAATGCATTATTCAAATCGTATGATTGACGTTTTGCAACCTCTTTTATCATCAACGTTATGTTTTGTGTAATAGGGATTATAGTGATACGTTTTGGAGTGTTTTCATAGAGATACTGGTAATGTTGTAACATTTAAGTATTGAAAGTCCGAAAGAAAGAAATTTGCCAAAAAGGGAAAGTAAAAGAAATCATTCATTTTTTCACGTCCCAAACTTTGATTTCAAAGGGAATTGGGGTCATATACTTGTATATACCATTTCAGCACTGCGTATACATGTACGTGTACTGGCTGCATCTTACATCAGACATCATGTGTGCAGCGCATAGCATACTTATGATGAATTTTACATCAGACATCAATGTGTGACCTCTCACTTCCGGTTGTGTGACCGCCACTTCCATGACAGACAGACAGACATCAAACAGACAGAGAGACACCGTAGGATCTTTTAACCAGTTTGTGCGGGATTATTTTGACACGACCAGACCCAGGTGCGGGATTATTTTCACGAACCTTAATGCCAGATGGGTTCAGGCCGTCATCTGTGGATAGCATACCCTGATATTTCCAGGCATTGCTCGCTGCGAGTGGGTTGTAGACAGATATTTCCGGCCTCACTCGTTGCGTGTTTATCCGTCATTCATTCCGAATACCGCAAAACCTTTGCGTGTATACACGTCATCCGACGTGAACTGGTTAATATAGGATTGTCCAGAGCCCTGTTGTTGCCATTGTGTTCATAGCAAGAGGCCTTTTCTGAACATTGTGTTGGTAGTGTTTTGGGTCGTCACAAAGAAAGGCCTGTATCCTTTTCATGCATGGCAGAATATCAGTGAAATTTTTACAGACTCTGGTCAATACCCAGACTGAATGTTGACTGAAAAGAAACATTTTAGTAACATTTCCTGTTTCTGTGGGAGACACGAATATATCCAAAGGGACTTTTTTTTTACTCACCCCATACAAAATATTTACTAATCATATTTCTTGTTTGTTTTTTTCACAGAAAAAGAAATATCCAAGTGGTTATTTTTTTGTAGTTGCAGTGGTGCAGCCAACAGATAAAGATTGTCTAGGGCAAGCTATAGAGTATGTGCCACTGCAAAACAGTAAGTTGACATACATTCATTTCTGAAGCATATTGGTAGTCAGGTAAATCATACAAGCTGCATACATGAGCATTAGATGGGTTGAAGCTTAAATCAAGGAAGGCATTATAAAGTAAAAGTCATCTTTGGCACTGTAAAATGTTTCTCCTGTATAGGCTCCTCAACTACAGGTTTCTGCACTGCTAAATTCGCCTAGTGCTCCAGGAAAAATATTAACCTATGCAACGGGCATTTTAGAAACTTGCAATTTTTGTATTTTTCAGTCTGGAGAGAAAGATCGTTCTGACGATTTTTCTTCCTGTAGTTTTCTACATGCAATGGCTGTCTAGTGTAGTATTTAGCTGATGGAACCTGGAACCTCCAGTGGATTCTTTCTGTGCATGCTGGCTGCACGTGATCAGCGGCAGTGACAGCAGGGTTGTGCTTAGGCTTGGAAGCTATTTCGGTATTACCAGATAGTCACCTTTTTTTTATAATACCGATTAATACCGACTAATGATTCATGAATACCGAAACACTAGTGAACTCGGTATGGAATTTCAATACCGCGGTAATCTTCCTTAGTGTTCAGAATCTTTGCAAAAGCCTTTCAAACAGAAAGAGAAACAACCTCTTTCACATGTTGGATTCCATTCTTTGTGGTTCCAGTCATCCAGGTTCATTGTCTGCTTTGTCAATTACAATTGAAACATAAGACGCAATTGTCAAATTCGACTAGATAACCTGATACTACAGCAGCTGCAATCCTAACACAAAGGCCTTTGAAGTTTGCTAATGCTGCCGTGTTTGCGTTTTTTTGTGTGTTTACTGTCCGGATGGAAAGTTCAAACATTGTTTTAAACAGGGGCATGTTTTGACAGTCGTGACAAAAACTGGTCATGTTGTTTCTTCGTTGGTATTTTAGAGATTTGAACTCTACTTCATCATGGGTAATTTTTGCCAAAGTAGTTCCCAAGAATATCAGCAACAAGAAAAAAATCGCATCAATCTTGGTTATGACCGCCAAAACTTACCCAGGCTTCTTCAGTCGTGGAGCAAGATTTTGCGCTATATGCGTGCGAGGTGCACGTGCAAAGGGAAGGGACTCGCCTGAATCATACGATACCGAGTTGTCCGGGGAATATGAGAAAAAATATTTCAAAGAATGCGCTCACGTGTACACTCGAATTCATTGGCTCACCAGGGTTACACAATACAGGCCTATCGGACCGTATTTCTGACAGTTGCAAGACATGGCAGAACCTACTAAAACTAAGAAAAGGACATTTAGGAGAATCAGATTTAGATATTGTGTAGGATCTCCATCTAAGGCTGAAACGATACATCGATATATCGGTGCATCGCGATACATTCGTTCACGATACGATATATCAGTACGAATGTTTGATATCGATATTATTAATAATAATATAATAAATAACAGCGGTAGCGCACCAAAACAAAATTGCAAGCAACCGCGATGCATGAGATTAGCATGAAATGTAAAAATAATAATGCGAAGAGTTGAAGTCTCACCTTTCTGAGCGCGGGCACATGAAAAGTTCATGCGGACTCTCCTTCATGTCCCTTTTCTTCAGGTGGTGCATGCATTTCATGTACCGTAATTTTCGGAATATAAGCCGCGGCTTATCGTTGATTTTGCCAAAAAAAATGTTTACTGCGGCTAATACGCAGGGCGGCTTATACGCCGAGCCTTGAAGAATAAAAATAAGATTCACATGTGTATTTAATTTACTGATACAAGAAGAGATGTGTTGCTGAAATGAATTATCAATTAATAAAGTTATTAACAAACCAAAACCGAGCGGTAAAAAGTACGGTGAAAGCTGTCTCAGACGCTTGTGACCAGCCGTACGTGATACCATGGAGGATTCTTCCATCGTGATACTAGTGCAGCTGCTGCTATGCGGCATGCTTAATTCCCCAGCGGACCACACCATTTGTGGTAATGAAGGGGTGGTGTTCTTTCTTGGGAACAATAATTACCAATATTTCCGCTGATTAAAAAAAGAAAAATGACAACTGATACTTGTTATGGTGTTCGTAATATTCCTTTATTAGATAATAAGTTGTTCAACGTCACAATATATATTTTTTCTTGAAATGTATTCAAGAAACAATGTAAAACTAAAAAAGGGGACTGAATCACCCCTTGCAAAATTAATGGATTCGCCCATGAAAATGTCAGCATCGTTTCCTACGGCGCTACAGAACAAGATCTTTGGTTTTGATTTTTTGAAGAAAGTTACGATCGAAACTTGAACTTTCAACGTAACTACTCGCTAGTAATCACACAAATTTGATAAGTTTTGAGGTAAAACGGGACCTGTTTAGCCTTAGGGCAAAACAAATCAACAACTGTTTCCACAAAAGCAAGATTTGTAACGCTCCAGTCAGACAACACACGGTGGGTTGCATACTCTCTCACGTCACGTGCAGCGGAAAAAATGTTGTCATTCCCCGGCGTATGCTGCTGGGCCATGCATTAACTTTTAAGGCCGGGGACCGGACGGGGCAGCCGGCAGCAATTCCCGCACCTTATTTCTCATCAATTTCCATATTTGTTTGTTAGAGTATCGATTGTAAATGATTTGATATAACTTTTGTGGCCCTTTTTATAGCTCTGTAGTGTAAATGGAACTGGTTCAGAGCATTTTGACTAGAATTTGGAGTCCTTACAAAATTGAAACCGCTGCAGTCGGTGCGGCTTATACGCCGCGCAGCTTATATTCCGAAAATTACGGTAGTACCTTACTGTATTTGTGTATTATCAGAAACGAGTAGAGACAGATTAAAGAGGACTTAGACCCTGATTAAGCTCATCTGTTTTGATTTTATTTATTTTTTTATACCAAGATATATCGCGATATATATCGTATCGTTTGATATGTATTGTGATACGTATCGTATCGTGACACAGGCGTATCGTTTCAACCTTATTAGACTCCATCCCTGTGGAGTTTGACGTTGACACAATTTGCTTCACACGTCTGTGCTCCTGGGAAAAACCGCGTGGAATTTGTTTCAACTGGATGTCTGACCAGTGGAAATCATTCACATCATGGCAAGACAGTACAACATCACCCACACAGGTTTATCGAGCCTCTTCCGCATCTTCAGCAGCAGTCCCTTTTCATATTTTCATACGATCCTTGCCAAATAAAATCCTCGTTTTCCAGGTGCGGCACCTTCCAGAATTTGTACCCACTGGATGCCCACTGCTGCCATGCCCCTGTGGGCGGCCATTTTTCCCGGTCTTCAGTGCGTTATGGTCCTTTCGGGGACGCGAATGCTGAACACGGACAGCTATACTTCTGCTCGACAGCTATGCACATGTTACCACATGTGGACCACGCTGCAGCTTGGATTTATCCCCGTTTGTCCTGGGATTCTTCACGTCTCTGCTCCCATTCCTGAATTTGGCTATGTTCCAGATCTCCTTTGTGTAGCTGTTCCAGCTCCCAATCTGGAGGCTATGGTCCTTCTGGATCATTCTCATTGATCTCCAGTGATTTGGTCCAGGAACATGTGGAGTTGGGCAACACTTACATAAACAACACAGAAAAATCTTCCCCCGTCTCCTCTCAGAGCCAAATGTTCCTTGGGGCCTCCATCAAATTTTGTGTGGCCTTGGAGGAGTGTGTTATATTGTTGTGTCCCTGCCCAGAATATGACTTCTATATGAATATTTGCTGACAAATTACCAGAGAGAGTGATTACTCCCAGTAATTACCTCGTTATTAGCAGGTTTGGTTTTTAATTTTTTTTAAATTATTTTTGAATTGTTTTTTATTTTTATTTTTTGTTTGTTTTGTTTTTTTGCAACAATTATGGAATTGATTCCGAGTGGAATTGCAATTCTCTGACGGCATTGGAATTGATTAAAAAGCATGCTGGGTTTGCCCAAGCCTACCTGGCAGCAAAGAGTAGATGGGTTTCGTCAAGAACAAAATATGACAATTGCTTACAGCACTACATCCAAGGAAGCGATCACTCCCAAGTTTGCATCTTTAATGAATATTCGGGATTGATTGTTCCATCTGTATAACTCTGGTCTCTAGATTCTCT
Organism: Patiria pectinifera; assembly: GCA_029964075.1. Lineage (NCBI taxonomy): Eukaryota > Metazoa > Echinodermata > Asteroidea > Valvatida > Asterinidae > Patiria > Patiria pectinifera. The sequence continues at coordinate 26,598,404 of CM057150.1, forward strand.
CCAATGGATCAAGTATCCGGAAAGATAAATTATGGTGCCCTGTCAGAATATTGAAATTCTCCATTGCACGGATCAGGGAGCTGCGTGGTAATACTCAACAACTATTTATCACAACGGTTTGTCGCATCATCCAGCCACCGTAACAACTGCTGCAAGGTAGATTGTAGATTGTAGGCCATTCTACCACTCCAAACACCTCTGGCCATGTTTATCGCACATGCAAAGAACGTGTCAGTGTTACATTAAAAGTCTTCAATTCAAGCCCGGTTTCACCGCTCAGTGCCATTGCTGTACCGGATGCTTTTTTTTTTTTTGGTGGACCGAAATTACCATTGGTAGTCTTGTTGCCATTCTACAATGTGCACATGTACGTACGCAATGAATCCGCTGCTCCTGCCGAGGGCCGTGCTATTAAGCGTCAACAAGCATCAACAAAGAAACAACAAAGCGTCGACCAGGCAAGCTTTCCGGTGGCTCTGTGGGTTCAGGGAAGGGTTTATGCGGGTTCGATATCCTTGACTGGTATTAAATTAGTTTTGCGGAGGCATTCCAGCCAAATATGGGTGTGATTTACGACAGGTGATTTATGGCTAAAAAGTGGCACAATGGCAATTTCGGTCCACAAAATGAATCGAGTACCGCACCGTGTTGTACAGCTGTATTGGCATGTGCGCGTTGTACCGAAGAAAGAAACCTGACCATAACCGAGTAACTATAACTCTACTTCAATGTTTAAGCTAAACCCAACCTCGTCTGCATATGCTCGAAAGGGTCACTCACGCTATCTCCCCATCTATCTACTGTTGGGAAACCAGGTTGACAACAGAACAACACAGGCATGACAGACGAATTTGAAGAGGCCGCTTGGTATTCATCTTTTCTGTATTACTTTAATCGAAAACTGAATTTCGATTTTCAGTTATTTCCTTTTACCCACCCACCTACAATTTAAAAAAAAAGATCAGAATTTTTAAACATTGGTTAATCTGAATGGCTCCTTAGTTTAAAACATGTACACGTCATTACTAAAACATTCAAAGGTTGTAACGTATCTAGTGCAACGTATCTGGTGAGCTTCTTTTAGAATCATGTTAAAAGTAAGAACTCGTCCCGGCTTAATTTTACTCATCAACCATCGCACTCTAGATTGATATGTTATTAGGTTTCAGTTATTGGTGCTTTATGAGAGTATAATGTAAGTAACGTATATATGGTATGCAAGTTTTCTTCTTTTATTAATGAGCCTGGAAATATTTTAGTTTTGACATTAAAATAATGTGTACCACATGAACAATATAACGCTGCTCTTCGCTTGATTGATGAACAATGGAAATGTAGATTTCCGTCATTGTCTTGACAGGTTTTATCTATCAGGAATAGCGATAATGTATCTGGTCATGACATTGACGAAATATACCCAAAGGGTGCTAAGGAAATTTTAATGAGTTTTTTCCTCATCTTTTATACTATATATTGAGGGCATACTATGGGCTATTGACAATTGTACCAGTGATACCAGTGATATCTGTGATATGAACGCAGGTCTAATGGACAAGATAATTTACATAAAATGTTCAATAAATTTGTTGGAAATTTATATTTTTTTAAAAACTTTCTTTTTTACTTTTGGACTCAAGCGGTATTTGTGATTGGAAATACAAGTACGTTTGAGACCGTATCAGGGGAACGGGTGCTGATAATGGCCTGAGCCAAACTGACCAAACACATATTTATTTTGTTCTGGTTAAAGTAGTCACATGATTGTCTGTGCCGTGGAATTGTCGTGGATTTCATGTCACGCATAGTGGGTGACCTGAGCCTGGTTGCGATTATTTTGTGTCGAGATACTGCTTGTTCCAAGAGAATCACACTTGCTCAGTTTTGTGACCTGAGCATTAATTTTTGCTTGATGCCAGCGCAATGTGGTGCAGAACGTAGCGGCCGGTGGAAGTGCAGTGTGACTTTAGGTTGAAATACGGACTCATTTGTAGTATTGCGCATGTTATGTGAAGATTGTGAACGTTCAATCAATTAAAGGGACCTCATAGAAGTCCAAGTTTCATGTGGCACCGGAAAAGTGTTTAACCCTAAAGGGCTGGGGGGGGGGGGCAGAATCTGCCCCCCTCCCCGAACTTTTTCCGCGATAGCCCTAAAAAAATTTTTTCGCGACCCGAGCTGTTATGACTGTTTAGCCTCGAGCCTTGCGCATCTTTTGATACCAAAAACATAAATATCTGACCACGGGTTGCCGCGTAGCGACAAATTTTCTGCCATTCAGTTTTCGCCATGAAAACTGAAATTTCCCATGTACATCATATACACAGAGCACACTTACATGTACCATTTGTACATATGAATAAATAATTAGCCATAATTCCAAAACCCTTTGACCTATATAGTCATGAAATTTCTTGGGTATGTTCATGATGAGTTGCCCTATGCATGTACCGAGTTTCAGAATTTTTCGTCACTCGATGGCCGAGATCTTAGGGGGGGGGGGCGGATCCCCCCCCCCGCATTTTTTTCAACCTTTTAAGACCGGCCGCATGACATATTTTTGACCGATAGAAATGGGTAAATTGGCTTAGGTATTTATGAATGGAGTATAACTATGTGTTAAATGCACGACATGTTGGAAATTACATTTGATAGTTTTGTTCACAAGTAAGATATGATAATTTAAAAAACAATTACAGCAATTAACAAGAAAAATGTCAGTTTCTGATATTTCAAGTTGAAATTCCATGGTTATCCTTTGAATAAATGCATCATTTTACTTGTTATATTCAGTGTCTTCACAGGATGTGTTGGAGATTGCCAAAAACCGAAGCAAAGAGATAACAATTTCTGTGGATACAATTTTACCATGTGAGTACAATGTATCTATAAAGAGTAAATGAGCAAAATAGTCTAAAAGAATTGTGCTTCATACCAATGACCTTTGGAGTGTTGTTTGAATATGCATGTATCATCCTTGTGACATGTATTGTGCATCTTTATGTTGTCCAAACATATTGCTCAGTACAACTTTAACACTTTCAAATTAATTGTTATCTTAATAACAGCTCCATCATTGCTCTTTGATTTGATAGATCAAATTTGATTTGATTAGATCCTGCAATGTTTGAATGTAAACGCAATTGGTGAATCAGACCCCGCAATTTGACACAACCATCCTTGGGTAGAAAATGCGATGTGAAGCAACAGGGTTTACTGTGCATCGCGATATTGTGCCATCCAAGTTATTTTTATGTTGTGTTTTCATTGTCGCTTCATAAGCGCTATTTTACTCCCAAAGATTCCCCGCTGAATAGATTTCGCTTTTCATGACTAATAAAGGTTCACTGAACTTTCCCATTCTAGAAAATGCTCCCTTCAATGTAATCGCAGGTGAATGATGAATGAAATGTGCACATCTCCCGGCACATAGCCTTTCCTCAAGCGGCAGCAATAGCTTTCAGCCAGCAAGGAGGGGTTAACAAATCCAATTAGAAGAGGGCGCACTTTCAGTAGAATGCAAGCGGGCACTATTTAAAAGCTGGACGTCTTCTGGAACAATGAGACTGGGGCACTGGAGGCTTAAAATTGGTATCTGGTACCGAACAATCGCTATTACGAAAAAGTTCTGTGGATCCCGCAATAGTTGGATCAGTTGTTATGGAGGCATGTTCTCATATCTTTTTTTGTGGGGGGGGTTTCGTTTATAGATACACCCCAACAAAGGCCAAATACAAGTGCTTATTGTTTTGTGAATGAAATAGTCGACCCACATAATGGTCTTAACCCATTTGCACAACGTGTTGCAGCCATTTTGGGCATTTCAATCAAGTAAAGCCAAAAAAAAAAAAAAGAATTAGTCGGTCTCTTGCAGACCAAAGTTCCAGAATGCTTTTGGGGGGGGGGGGGCACACACAATACCGAACGGTCTAAGAGTTTCCAATCCACAAGCAACGGACGCGGAAATAAGTGGCATATTTCATGTATTTAGACACACTTTAATTCACAATCACAATTGCTCACATCGCATGTCATTGTGTCGATACGTGACTAGCCGCCATTGTTGTTGATCAGCTGGCAGCAACTTTGTCTACATGGGCTAGTATCATTCGTTCAACATCAACCTCATACGGGATCTATCACTGGGTACGAGCTGCCCTCAAACATTTTAGGCGGTGTGGCAATAGAGGGCGTTGTTGTAGCTAGCGTGGAAAAAAAACAACAAATTGACGCACAATCAAAATCGACGCGCGCGCTGACCAGAGACTATTTTTTTTTTTTTTTGCCCAACAGGCAGGAATTTTTTTTTTTACAGTACAAGGACTTTGGTTAATATTCAACTGAAGTGTTTCACAAAATTCTTTGTTGAGACATATTTAAATACCTTTTTGGAATCAAAAATATTGCAGGGACGTAGCTTGCGATTGTCATCGAGACATCTTCATTCAGCTTAGTGAATTAAACCACGCCGGTCATGTGACCACTTTTTTTGGGCGATCACAAACCAATAAATTTAATATTGGTATAAATGCTGCTAATATTCTTTGTTGTTTTATAATTTTGCAGTGTCGGAATACTGGAAACCAATTGTGGCCACTGTTGGTGTTTTATTGGTTTTCTATGTGATAGCTGGAATCATCATACTTGTGCAGTGTAAGAGGTAGGGCATGCGGAGTTCATTCTTGTGTCATCATAGTAGTAACATACCTACAATTCTTCAGTCATGCTCAAATACTATTTGTTTGTCTGGGGAAAAAATAAAGAAAAAGCTCCCAAATACAAGTTTTGGGATTAAAAGCTCTATGAAGTGAATTGTACTCATGTGGTGGAAGATCCTGCTTGGATTGAAACCTGTGACTTACATGATTGGTGTATTGCAGGTCCATCTTTGAGTCAGTAAGCAGGTTGAATTTTTCTCTTTTCAGGAGAAAGGAACAACATTCTGAGCATCTTGAAGAGCAAGGTTAGTTTGTTTACTGCAAAATGCAAACTTCTGAGAAAGTGCTTTGTATATAAAGACTGAACACTTAACCAGCTCATTTTTTAGAAATTATTTCGTCCTTTCACTAACTTTCACTTTCACGTGTTGTCTTCCCTGCTTTGTGCGTATCGGTATGTTATATACTGTGTGGTCTTCTCTTCAATATGATATTTTAGTGGTTGAACCTGCCACCCACAAGGACATAGATAAATAAAACAAGGGCAAACAGAATATGAAATTCTCAAAAATGATTTCCAGCTAAATGTCAAATATATGTCACCAAGTATACAACTTTACAGTAGAAATTGTAAAACGGATATCCAAATGGGTCAATACAATTTGCACAGGAATTGCTAAAAATGGCATGGATCAATCAATAAATCACACCTTTACTCTTACCCCCCAAAAATCTCTGAATAAGTTTTCTTATTCTACAGAAAATACCTCACCTCCAATACCTACAAATGCGTTTCCAATTCGCATGCGAAAGCAATTCCGCTGACAATAACAAGAACATTCCATCACCACACACAAACACTGCATGACCAAGAATCTTATTTGGTACCTCACCCCGTTTTTCCTGGTTTTTCTTTTTGGGTGGGATGGTATCGGAGGTGACTATTTGGCTTTTTCGGCACCTTTGCCAAAACAGCCTTTGTTTTTGTGAATTGTTTTTTTGGCTTTGCAGTTTATAAGCGATAAGTTTGTTCTGACGTTTTTTTTTCTCCTGTATTTGGCTTTTCCGCTGAACAGCGGAAAAGCCTTTGTTCTGATTTTTTTCCCCTTCTTTTTGATATTTTTGGGTCCACCCCAAATCCCATTGACTTTGTACACGTTTTTGGTGTGACCCACTTTTGACCTTAAACAAAGTCCTATTCCAATGAAACTTATCTCAGGTAAAGACCCTATAGTGAAGTTGTGTCTCGAAGAGTGACGTCATGATTACGTCATCATGGGTCACGTGACGTCATCACAAAAGTGCATAATTTGAAGGCCTATATCTACAGAACTGTAAGTTCGATTGGGTTGAAACTCAGTATGTGGGTAGACCGGGATGTGTTATAGGTAAAAATTGAGGTGACATCATGATGACGTCATCGTGCGATTTAATATATTTTTTTCAATTTTTGGAGCTTTAAGCCATATCTCACGAACGCAACATGCAAAATTGAAAATTCTTGTTGTATAATGTTTGTTAGGTAACATGTGTTTGCCCAACATTTAGAAAAAAGTGTGACGTCACGATGACGTCATCAAAAATGCTATTTTTGAAAACACTTTTAAGGGAAGACCCAATCGTCATGAAACTTGGTGGATAGGTAGATGGTGTCATAAGTATGCAAAATCTGAAATGACGTCACCATGACCTCATCGGTTGATTTTTTATGATTTTTTAAATATTTAAAATTCTATTACACTTACAAAATTTTACACTTTCTTTCATGGGATTGACGTCAAACTTGGTGCACATCAAGACCACAATACAAATCTGTGAATTGACAGGTGTTGTTGCGATGACGTCATCATGGGACACGTGACGTCATCACAAACGTGCATATTTTGAAGTCCTATATCTACAGAACAGTAAGTCCGATTGGGTCGAAACTCGGTATATAGTTAGACCGGGATGTGCTATAGGTAAAAATTGAGATGATGTCATGCTGACGTAATCGTGTGATTTGATATGAATTTTTGAATGTTTGGACTTTTAAGCCGTATCTCACGAACGCAACATACAAAATTCAAAAATCCTTTTGTAGTTGGTTTGTCAGGTAATAGGTATATGCACAAAAGTTTTTAAAATGTGTGACGTCACAATGACGTCATTAAAAACGCGATTTTCCCAAACGCATTATAACACAAGTTCCCTTCGTCAAGAAACTTTGTAGATAGGTAGATAATGTCACAATTATGCACAATTTGAAATGATGTCACCCTGACGTGATCAGTTGATATTTTATGATTTTCTTAATATTTAAGATTTTATTTCGCTTTACAAAAATTTACACTTTCTTTCATGGGATTGACGTCAAACTTGGTGCACATCAAGACCACAATGAAAACATGTGCATTGCTAAGTGTTGTTACAATGACGTCATCGCGGGACATGTGACGTGGATCATGTTAAAAGGTGTATATTTTAAAGTCCTATATGTTGAGATGTTAGTCCTGTAACTACGGTATGTTCTTGCATATGGACACAAAAACAAGAAATACGGAAAAATCCTGTGCTCTGTTCATTGTTCTATCCCAAATCCCATAGACTTTGTACACTGTTTTGGTATCAGGCCCTTTTGGCCTAAAACAAAGTCCTATTCCGATGAAATTTAATTCAGGTAAATACCCCATCATCTTAATAAAGGTGCTCATTTTAAAGTGCTATATCTAGAAAATTGTGTAGGTAGACCGGGATGTGTTACAGGTAAAAAATCAGGCGATATCACGATGACGTCATCATGTGATTTTCTATGGATTTTTGAAATTGTGAAGGTTATCGCAATGTCTCACGAACGCAACATGCTAAATTTCTTTTTGTAATGGATATTACATAATATATACATATTTGCACAAAAATGTGAAAAATGTATGACGTCATAATGACGTCATGATTCAAAAGTGTGATTTTTTAAAACATATATAAGAAAAGGTCAGATGACTTGAACCTTTAATCAATAGTGGATTTACATACATGTGTACATAATCATTCAACTGAGTCATTCAATAAATTGATGGGCAATAAAGAAAAAAACTTTAAGGAAAATTATTGGTCGCTTGCAAAACCAGGGTTTTAACATTGAAACATGATGTCCCCTAATTTCCCATAATTATTACATGGAAAGTAGAAATGAACGAATACTAATTCAAACGATATCCATTAATCCCTTGGACAATATACCTGCTCCTATTGGTTTGAAACTGTTGTTTGGACTGTGTTCAATCTTTAAAGAGGGATGTTTCCTATTGGTCCCAAGATCAGAGCTTAATTTCTGCTAATGACAGCATTCTGTGCTTATGATACCAGTCTGTGCTAACAGTGTAAGTAGAAAAAACCTGCACCCCGGCAGTTATTGATGACTCGGCACCATTTAATTCACAGCATAAGCTCAACTGAGAATGCTCTTGTCAAAGCAGTTGTGTTACATTGCGCATTTGCATGTAGTAAGAATGTGTTGTGCGTGTTATTGTCATGAGTATTTTAGGTATCAGAGGTAAGTAGTTTCATATTGAAATTTGCAATAATGTGAACAGTATGTTCCAAACCCTCCAATTCATTTTAGAGGATATTGTGTGCATGTTACAAAACAACTGCAGTTATTTGGATTCATTCTCACACGTGTTTTATTATATTTTTAATGGTGTGATTTTTCATGATTCACCACTGCTTGCTGTGACCTGAATTCCATCCTTCCTAACCCTCATGACCTTCACACGCAACTGCCAATGCATGATGATATCTACACATGTCCACTGTCCAGTCCATATATTAGGTATGTACCTTTAATTACAACAAGTTAGGCAATATAAAGTATCACATTATGAATATCATTTAATCTTTTGTTTTCAGAAATGGATGGCATCTGGTCCACTGTCATAATTCCATTTCATGTCAACATATTATGTGGCCCTACCCATTTAGGTGTTCACCAACTTTGAAAATTACTAAATACCCCACCTGAGGTACAAGTACAGATCAGTGATTAAGATCGAGATACTAAGGTTTACTTTCGATCTGGATGAAATTTCCCGTTTATCAGTGTATGCTCCGTCAAGATACCGTGCTGACACCTTTTTAATGCTATGCTAATGCAATGCTGTGATTGACTGGATGGCTATGCTTAACATTAGACAGGTCAGTCACAGGCCTGAATTGGGCACCGTTGAAGTGCCACATCCAGGCGCCACATCGAGGCCTCCAGTGATTGGCCTGTCTAATGCTAAGCATAGCCATCCACAAGTCAATCGCAGTGCTGCAGCTAGCCGATTCTAAACAGCGTCCGCGCGGTGTTCACAACAGAGCATTCATCGATAAACGGGAAATTCCACTTTACATCCCGATCATAAGTAAACCTTAGTACTTCGATCTTAAACCATTGCTATGACATCACACTATTGTTAAAAGTGTGGATTCGGAATTACGAATCCACACTTTGAACACGTTGGACAATTGTTCTCCATAATTAGCCTGAATAGAACCGTCTGCATAAAAATTTGCTTTCCGAAAATTACCAATGCATTTTCACTGTCAGATTCTCTACTTTTAGTTAGAAAGAAATCGTCATATGAACTATCCATTTTGACGTAAGGAGCCTATACACAAAATGACTTTGTCGTACGGGTGTGGCGATACATATGCTAAACATGCCAGGGAAAAATGTTGCAACCTGACGCCACTTCCGCGCTTGTGTACGAAGTCTATGGAGAGTCATTTCAAGTATTTCCTAACAAAATTTGAAACATTTCTCAGTCCCAGATTCATGTCTTACCATCATTTTTGCAACGGATGACCTTCATTGAGATGATATATGAAGAAAAAAGTGGTGTCAGGTTGCAACATTCTTTCCAATACTTCTGTTGACGCAATGGTTTAAGTCGAAGAATACACTCGCAAGTGTGGATTCTTAATTTACGAATTCACTCGACGCTTCGCGCCTTGTGAAATCTTAAGTTACGAATCCACACTTTCTCGTGTATTCTCCTTAACTTAATCATCCATCTCTACTTGTGCCCCAGGTGGCGTATTTAGTAATTTTGTGGCCGTATTCAGGGTGAAATCTGATGTGTTTTTTGGGCAATTTTGATCTTTTGGTCAAATGCAGAATTGTGTCATGTGATGGCAACACCATGACTCGGACCCTACTATCCCCAGACCATGTCTGAATGTTAAAAATGGCGATAAGGCCAAACAAAAAAATTGGTGTGTTTACGGTAACGGTCTGAAAAAAATCCGGGTAGGTAGGTAGGGAAATAATTTTATTTTGTAATTTTTTTTAATTTCAGTTCTGCAGGCTCATGCGTGTTCTTTCGCAAAATATTTGTATAAAAACATTATTCAAGCATTCAAGATACTGAATCGATACATTTCAAACCTGTGGGGGAAGTTTTGCTGTGATTCAACAACCTGCGAAGCCATGGCGTGGGGTTCGGGGCCTGCTTCTTAAGGGCCCGAAAATTTTTGAGAGAAGATCTTGTAGGCCCCTATTTTTGTAATTAAAGAAAAAAATCTAAATTACATTGACAAGTAAGTTTCAAATTAAGAAATTAAGGTGAAGAAAAAAATCCTTTTGCTTCCGATTACATGCCTATCAAAATAGCGTCAATAGGTCGGAAAAAAATTATTTCGCCAATTTTTTGGAGTGCTGATTAATGGAGCATCATACTTTCATAGAGCAAGGAATCATGTTTATTTTGTGCCTGGATTATTTTCATTTGCGCCACGAAAATTATCAAGACTGGCCATCATCAGTCGTGGTACGACATTTGTATAGGCAGTATGTAGTCACTGGTTCCGGTCCTTCATTATAGTATTGATTCCGTTAGCACGCGAAGGGAACCAGTGCTGTATGTGCGCTGCATGCCTGTCAGCTGGCAGTCGACAGAACCCATCATCATGTGCATTTTGATCACACATGCATAAAAAAACCAGGATTTTTGTCAAGATTTTGCATGTCAAGATGAAATAATGGCGTATGTAACAATTATATTGTGTGTTTTAATGGCGTGAATAATAATTATATTGTGTGTATCGGGGGCTGAAAAATGTGATCGCCATTTTTGTCGGGCTGATACACAGTACGCACGTTTGTACGTGGGGAGAACCCTGCCGTCCGTCGGCCAGGCGCACCAGTTCACCCCGATGCGTTTGCGCAAAAATAATCGTAGGCCTACTTTATGTAGTTTTAGAATTCAAGTTTTGAGATCGTCGCGATTTTCGCACGTTTAACACAGGTATGTTTGTGTCAAATCATGGTCAGTTTCAAGTGTGGAAAATGGTCTATGTTCGTGGCAAATAATTAAAAGTACTTGAAATTTTTGAAATTTGTTCATTAAAAATGATCAACATCAACCTTCAAAATGGCAATAAAAAGTTTGAGGTCGGCAATTTGGCCAAAAAAATTCCAGGTCGGTCGGGTTACCGTAAACACACCATTTTATTTTTTTTGGCCTAAGTAGGGTCCAAGTTACTCGGACTAAAGGCCTTTTCACACTGTCCAAAATCTCCGGGTCGGAACCGGTTCCAACCCCGAGATTTTTTTCAACCCTTTTCCCACTTCTAACATTTCAACCCGGTTCCGACCCGGGTAGCGTGCTCTAGCCGGATCGAAATCAACCCTGGGAGGGACCAGGGTTGAAAATCTCAACCCGGATCGAAATTGCATTTTTCGGCCTGAACCGTGTCGAAAATGATAGTGTGAACCGCCCGGGGTTGAGTTACTCACGGCCGATCCGTGTTGAGTTGAGGCCGACATTTTACCGAAAATCTGACACGCCGTGCATAATATTTCCCTCCACCACTATCGCCGTCACAACACCGATCACGAAACAATTGCTCCCTAATTATCATCCAATAATGTATCGGTGTATGGAGCATCCTTTACCTAGTCTGGGCTTGTATTAGGTCTGCATAATGTACCCAAAAAAAGTACATTTCTAATGTTAAATAGAACGAATTGTCTAACGAACGCGAAATGACCGGAGCCATTTTGGAAATATTGCACACAGCTGCGCTGGTGTCGTACAAAAATCGGACTCCCAAATCGGATTCCTTTACTCTCTTATTATTGGCCAAACCCTTTCACGTGACAGGTCCTTCTCCTAATAGGCATGCGCAATACTACCAATGAGTCCGTATTTCACAGGGTAGTAAATTCACGCTGAACACCGGCCTGTCCGTAAGCCTCGTGCGTGCAGCAGCCGCGTGCGTCGCAATGCATTATGGGATTGAGAAAATCATCGCAGCGCCCTGTGCCGAATGCGATCCGTGTCGAGAATTTGTAGTGTGAATACACGTGGGCCGTAGCCGGATTGAACGTTATACGGTTCACGTAGCGGCCGTTCCCGTAAAGGACAGTGTGAACGTCGCGTCTCTCCGATCCGTGTCGAAAAATACTCGGGCTGAACCGGGTTGGATCCGGGTAGGTTTCAACACGGTTCGAAACGGAGATAGTGTGAAAAGGCCTTAAAGCTGTACCAGTATTAATGGTCACCCTATCTGTCAAACCATGCACTCCAACATGCTTTTACAGTTATACGGTGTAATAGGATTTCTGGTAGTTGGTGACCAGCCTGTACACAAGCTATTGAGAGAGGTAGGGGTTAGGTATTTTGGCAGTTTGTGACAGGTGACCCACTTGTTGTTCTTTTTGTGTGTGCGTGTGCGAGTTCATGGTGTAAATCGAGAACACACACGTGCTGTTGCAAAAAAGTTTGAGTATAAACAAAGGAAAATGGAAATGGAACAATAGAACATCCTCAATTTACACCAAAAACAAACGTGGGTGCTCTTTTAAGAGTTTGTGTGTTCAGGAATGATTTACACCCCGAGCATAGCTGCCAACTACTACGAATTTAGCAATTATCACACATTTTTTGTTAAATTACGAAAATACGAATTGCCACTACAAAATTAGGAATTTCCCATTTTCTGCCTAATGAAAAAAAAATACTTGTGAAGTATCGTTTTTGTGAATATTGAGATAAAAACATGGGGGAAGTGTTTAATTGTAGGAGCAAGACAAACTGTAACATTAGTTGCTGTAACGTGAGTTTCCATGGAATTGCCCATACACGGATATATACATGTACATGTAATAATTGACACTCCCATTTTGAAATACTTGATAACAAAATATTATAGCCAGCGTTACACTTGCTATATGACTGAGTTTTCAGTTGAGTGATGAACAAGCTTCAAGTATCTTTAACTTGCATTTATACCAAGTTGGTACAGTCGCTAATGAAATTTGGTTAGGTTACTATTACTGAGGACTGAAGTTTGTTTAGAAACGTAAGTACATGTGATAGTGACAGTAACATGCAGTGTACTTGTTTGTTTTCTGAATAACATTTAATTGCCTTTATTATAATTAATTAAAACAATTGAAATATGACATTAACTCTCTGTGAGAAAAAAAACCCATGCAAATATGTTTGGTTGATGAACATTTTAGTGTTTTGTGTGTCAGTGACATAGATTTGTGAATATTGGGTTAAATTGTGATGCATGTAAAATCTTTTCTTGATATTAATTTACAGGTGAAGAAGAGAATAGCAACGATGTTCCTTTTGCACAAAACCAACCTGCAGCAACTTCAAACTATGGCACAACGGGTAAGAACAAAGACTTTCTTCAAATGCTAACATGAAGACTATAATTTTGCAGGGAAATTCTACCATAAGAAATTTGAAATGTCATTTTTCAAAGATAATTTCCAAGGTATTCAGTTTGATATAAAATTGGAAGTTTGTTAAATTAAGAGATATCCGCCCTTTAGGCCTATAGAAATATAATGTATGTCATATAGACATTTTGTGATGTGGGTAAGGCAAAGCCTCGTGTACAGATGTTAAAAGATCAAACCATGCAATGTTAATTGCTCTTGGTGTATTGGTGGTACGTTTTTTGAGAACTTATTGTGTACATAGGTCAATACACATTTATTGTCTATTCAAAAATGACTAAATTTGCACACAATCTATAAACAAGTCAAGAAATAGCAAACATTTTCTACATGGATTCTACCACTTCATTTCAATATGGAATATGAGAGCGCTGGAGTCAAATGTGTGTCCTTGGCTACCTTTATGTAGGAAAAGATTCTGGTAATTCAGCAGTGAGGAGTCGTCCTTTGAACAAATTATCAACAAATGAGGCTGATCCAGATGAAGATGACATTGATATGTTGGAAGATATGAATGAGGAAAAGGAAATCTATAGGACCAAGGTAGTACAAGATAATTCAATAACATTTGTGTATGTTTGTGATGTACATGTATTTGATGACTTTTACCAACATTGACTCAAAAGTGAGCCAATTATTGCCTCCATGCCTGTATGTCCTGCTAAGGAAAGGTTATAGGTGAGCAACAGTGGCTTGTCTTTTTGCAAAACAGTTTGGATGTGTAGACATCTAATGTACTCTGGCTTGATGTGATTTTATTGTAGATGTCTGTTTATGTTGCTGATCTTGCTCGGAAGAAACCCAAAACCCTGGACCGCAAGTACAAGCTTTACTATTGGAACATTCTAACTATTGCCGTGTTTTACTCTTTGCCAGCCGTCCAGCTTGTGATGACATATCAAGCAGTGAGTAGAAGTGACAACAGTCAAATGCTGTCAATTGTCATGTGGAATACAAGGCCTTGTGTGGCTGCCCATTTAACATTTTAAGTCATTTTAAGTACAGACATCTGTGCTGACATGCATACATACATGTACATTGATCTTGCGTGTTATTTACACGTTAATATTTTAAAATGCATAGTATTTACATATCTGCCACTTTATTAAACAATTACACAACTATGCTACTTTAACAATGCTTTCCCTTTGCTCCTCAAAATATAATTTGTTTGGTTAATAACGTTTGAACTTGTATGTGTTATTCCAACAAGGTTTGTTTTGGACACAAATGGATCTGCCTTGGGAGCAGACTGGCTCCCAGTCCTTACATTATTGATGCTGAATTTGGGCTGGAGCCAGTCTGTCCCACGGGGACATAATTGTTGTTCAGACATTGACTCATTTATGAACCTTTACTGTATAATACTAATAGGTACTGAACATGTCAGGAAATGAAGACATGTGCTACTATAACTTCCTGTGTGCCATGCCATGTGGACTGCTCAGGTGAGTCTAGCTTCTTGCTTACTATTTGGCCAACATGCTTTTATTTTGAATTGAGAATTTCTGGTTAGAAAATATGTAAACATTAGCCAAAAAGAAAAAGCGCAGTAATTTATAATTGTAGCGTCCAACTTTAATATATTTTAAAGATGTACTGTTGATGTTCTTCAGCAAGTTAGATTTCAATTGTTTACCTTTGAGAATAATAACAAAAACCTTTGTCTTATTCTGGTTAGCCTTTAGTCAAGTCCCACGCGCTTACCCGGACACGTGACGCACCCCGGATGCTGACACGTAAAAAGACTAGGACGAGCGGCGTAGCCGCGAGGGCCTTTACCATCTCGTGGAGAACGCTTATGTTTTTCTTTACATTTGTCTACCGATTTGGTAGACATGCATAATGCATTACCCATTGTGAATTGACCAATGAAAATACAGAATTACTAACGTAAATCATGCAGCCCTCGTCTGGCGCCAGACAGCCATGGCGCGCGTGCTGTTGCTGGTAACCGCAAACCACCGTTAGATGATTGGTTTATATTGCTTGATTTATATTACGTGAATAAATGAATAAGTGATTAGTTCCACGAGATAGTAAAGGCCCTCGCGGCTTTGCCGCTCGTGCTAGTCTTTTTACGTGCCAGCATCCGGGGTGCGTTACGTGTCCGGATGGTCCGGGTATAGGTGCGTGGGACTTGACTAAAGGCTAATTCTGGGTGTGCAACCCTCTGAAAAGGGCTTTATATTGGGTTGGTTTTGTTCACAAACATAAATGCTGTGTGAGTGGACTCGATCCTGGTCCCCACATCATTGATATCTGCCATACTGAAATTGCAGTATAGAAAATAAAAACTGTGAACCTGTCTGCCTATCTTGTTGAATCATATAAGAAACTAATAAAACAAACAAACTCTTGTGGCAAAAAATATGAACCTTTCTCTCTGCCTTAGAAACAAAGACCCAAATATGGTACACAAATGACTACCTAATACCCCTAATTTTAGCCCCAAAGAACTCTTTTGAATAAAAAAGACACTTTAATATCCCATCTCACTTGCACACCACTCAAATAAAAGGTATGTTGTCCCCTTTAATTAAATACCTTGATATGAGGTTGTGATGCTTGTAGTGCTGAAAAATTCTTAAATGTTCCACTTTTTAGCCATGTTCACTTTTGCATGGAATTGCCCTACAATACATGTAGACACACTTTTCAATGATTGGCAATTGTCAATATATTTTGTAGAATGTATTGTGTTTGATGTTTCATATGTATGGCAGTGCTAAGACCAATGGTTCATGCCTGTCCACCTTACCATGCACACATACTTGGACAGGTGACTGCATTTGTAAGGTGTTGGCTATTATGGCGTAAAGACCTTAATTCACATCTTAACAAAGAAACCTTTATACAATGTAGTTGGTGTAGTTTTTTAATGAGGCATACATATTTTGAATCTGTTGTTTTTGTAATCTTCAGTTTCTGGGTATCATCATCAGTCCCATAATGTACTCTGTGAATGAATAGTTGTGAATTGTCCTTGAGCAGGAGACATTACTTGCATGCTCTGGTCCGTGCATGTATGGCATGAGGTGTGCACGACTTGGTTTATCCTGAATGTGCACTAGTCCATGGCATCTTTGCATGACCACTACACGTATAGCAATGCATGCAAGAGACCAGCAGCTGATTCACGAAACCTCACGCAATGACGCAACTCCACTTGCGGCACAATTTTTTACGTAAGCTGCGCAACATTTTACGCTTTGCAACATTTCACGTACGACACATTTCACGAAAGTGCGTATAAGTCTGAGACTTGCGCAATAAATAATGGCGTAACTTGAGCAATCATTTTAGGTGTTGTAAGTTGTGGCGTAGCGGCTGAAAATTATATATTTTATCAGCAAATCGGCACTGTCGTGGAGCCCGTTATTGCACAAGTTATCAAGGTTGATACAAAACACTCACAACTTTATGTTGGAAGTAAATGAATTTCTATTTTATTCCCTTAACATTATTTTTTGAGCTGCCGAACAATTCCGAAGAAAGTCGGACAAAATGAATTTCAAAATGGTGTGCTGAGGTGATCCAATGACTGTTTCGCGAACAAACAAATTCACACACAAACGGTTGTCGTAAGTGCTGTCTTTATCCTCGTCCAAGATGTTTAAATTATTCAAAACGTTTTGTGAAACCGGTCATAAGTTTATTGCACAGCTGAGCAACAAATTTGTTGCGTAGTCTGACGCATGGTGCAAGCTTGTCACTATTGAAGGGACACCAATAATGTAAAATGTTCACAGAATGCTAATAGTTCTCTTCATTTTTGTGGTTTCCATACAGTGCTTTCAACAATGTGTTCAGTAACATTGGCTATGTCATGTTGGGCTTCCTGTACTTGTTGATTGTGTCGAGAAAACACCATATTCACAAACAAGCTGTGGCGTCAGGCTGTGAGAAGTCCAAGGTATGTGACAAGCCTTGAAGTTGAATTATCATCAATAATGCTCATTGGAAACCAGTAAACAGATTGATTGCTGGCAGATACTGGCAACATTTTCTGGTTACATGCAGCTTAAATACTTTCAAAAATTTCAATAATTTTATCATCTGTACTGATCCCCCCCCCCAGGGGGAATTTTAGCCAGAAAACATTACAACTACTTCGACCACCCTTCTGAAGACAAGACAAAACCAAAGCATTTGCCAAAAGCCTATTTTGATGACCTCAAGGTACAGCGCTACAATCAGACGCCAATTTCATTATGTTGTTGCATGCCCCAGATACTGCATGTACTGTGCTGCACTCTATGCATAGTTTGCACAGTCATGTCTGACAGCTTGTCAGATGTTGAAGATGAACAGGGATGAAATTTTCCGATATTAATTGGAATTCTGACTGTTTCAAATTTCCTTCCAAACGCCGATTTTTCTAAGGATTTTCTCACCTCAAAATCGGATTAGTTGTTAAATTTCAACGAATTTTTGGAAAATTGCACATCTGTTTTACCAGTTGTCAGTACACAGCCTTTTTTTTTTATGGTAGACACATATAGGCAAGCTCTGATTAGAGTGTTTTATGGCTGGAAATAAGTTCATTAACACACGTCCGAACTGTCAGGTTGCTGCACATGGAGATTGACTGTGGTAAACTCAACATATTGCTTTATTTTCAGAGGTTTCAGAATTACTTGTACAAGTAATGCAATGTTGATAATCTTGGGGATGACGCAGAGGACATAAAACTAGATAAATTTCATTGCTGGTGGTTGGAAAAGCCGATTTGTCTTGGCATATTTTTGGAGTAGCTTGGTGTACTTGGACTTTCTCAAGTAAGAAGTAGCCTGATGTGCCAAACTTATTTGTTGATAAGCGTTAAAAATTCATTCATAAATACCTCAGACAGTTTAGCCATTCCTATTGGTCGAGAGCCCGTCACGTGGCCAGTCTTAAACGGATGATAAAGACATGGCTAGCTGGTCTTAAACACTTTTCCAGTGTCGCAATAAAATGTAGACCCCTAAAAATCCAGTGCCTCTTACCGTTTCATTGGTTGAACGTTCACAATTCTCACGTAGGCATGCGCAACACTACCAGCGAGTCAGAATTTTATAGTTCTAAATTCAAAACGCAACGCGCCAGGTGCGTTCTGCGCGACATTGCTCAGAACATGCCACGCGCGCGTCAATCTCCATAAAAGGGCTGTTTACATCTTGCTCGCCAGCTGAACACTCCATTATTTTGCTAGAGGGATGTTTCAAAAAGCATGAAGTGAACTTGTTGAACAAATCGGTATTTTTTGAATGAATTATTTGATATTTTTTACCAAAAAGGTATTTATGAATGGGAATAAATATGTGCTCAGTCGGTATTAATCACTCTGTTTAAGACCACTTAGAGTCTGGGTGCTGATAATTACCCTCGCCTCCGGCTCGAGTAATTATCAGCACCCAGACTCTAAGCAGTCTTAAACAGAGTGATAAAACCTCTAGAGCACACATTTATTCCCTTATTAAACTAAGTCAGTTAAATAGTGGTACTTTTGTCTTTATAAAAATCTGTTATGGAAATTGTAGCATTTTCACATTTATTTTGGATGTGAAAAAAAGGTGGCGTCCAGAAATTGGACGCCACAGATTTCAGACACAGATTTGAGATCAGAGAAATAGTGATGAAATTTTGTAAAAAAATTCCTTTGTATTTCCAGAGTACTTCCTGCATTTAAAGTGAATGAAGGAAATGAAAATAAATTAACATTTTCGAAACATAAGTTATTTAAACATGCAGCTCATTCTTCTTGTCAATAACTGAAGATAAAATGCAGTTTCACTTTCTGCTACACATTTTCAGAACAAAATTATTTCTGCGATTATTAATTATTTCTACCGTACTGTACTCTCCTTAGGCTAGGTATAGGCCTACCCAGAGCAGCATTCCTAGGCTAGGCATACACAGTGCCTAGGCTAGGCATACACAGTGCTCTGGAAAGCCCCGTCAGAGTAGTCACCGACAGTACGTGACGGTCCAGACCCAGACAATTAATTAGGGGTCAAGAAACTTAAATTTGATCACAAGAGCTGTAACATAAAATCAAACTGGCTATTTCTGTTTGCTGCCCTCATTGACGCACATTTCCATTCTGAGTATCCTGGCCGTACATCATGAAATGCCACTTTTTCATTAATACTAGGGAAAGATGCCTTTTTGTCCGTAATGGGAGGAGTAATAAGGGACAAGTCCCTGACATATTTAAGGTAAGGCAAAGTGACTAAGAGTAACAGGGAGTGCTATTGAGGCCTGAACAAGGACTAATGCGGTTAACATATTTTTAAATTTATTTCCTAAATACTAATAGATTACTGGGATTGGAAAAAAATAACCCATTGTTTTGAATTGAATTGGTTTATTATAAAAATCATCATTGTAATCTGCTAAAACTGCAATAGAAAGGTTGATATCAAAACACAACGTAGAAAAATACAAACTTGTGTGCAACAGCTGTTAATAAAATTAAAATAATTTAATTAAAAATAATGTGTGAGATTCGTCAGTATTTTTCTGATTTCAATATTTCTAAAGTTCTCTTTTGCAGTATGGAATTCTTGAGTTATTACCATTAACGTGTCTCACCTTCCAAAGATACATGTAGAACTCAAGACATGGGTATTTGTAGGGCTGCGTTAAGGCAAATACAACATACACCCTAGACCCTGCATTGGTCTAGGGCCCTCGGCGACCTTCAAACCCTCTGCAGTTTATTTCCTGGATTTTTCGTTTCTATCAAACCAGTACTCACCAGGGATAAAGTAAAGATTCCAAGCTTTAAAATGGTGTAAAATTAATGCTGGAACGTGTTTCCTGTGCCGACGCTTAGCCTCGGCCAAAAATTACGGGTATTTTGGGACGGGTTGTAGTACTAAAAAGCTCCTTAGGCCCCCCCCCCCAAAGTCTCCGGTTTCTGGTATGGAGCTTGCCCCAAAAGTGGTGCGGCGACGCAGCTTCTTCTTTTTTTTTACCTGTTTTTTTTGGTTCAAATGTCAGAGTTGTAACGAGTCACTGATTTTTGTGACTCGAGTCGAGTCGAGTCATTAGGTCAACAAGGTCGAGTCGAGTCGAGTCACAGTGTGTGGTCGAGTCGAGTCGAGTCAAGTATTTAGCTCGAGTCAATTCCAGTCACAAATATTTGAACACTATATAATAAATTACAATAAAAAGCAACAAACACAAGAGAGAAAGAATACATGGCACCAGTCTATTACGAAAATCCAAAGACATAAAGTATGCTGTATGGTACCCAACCAACAGTTTCCATTGCTAGCTCACGTCACAGATAAGAAGATGTGAAACTTCGGTCTTATAACAGTTTTGGCTTCGGGTTTAGATTTTGTTGTTCGCTGATCGCTGACAATGTCAAAACCTAATTACATTATACAAAACTCTTTCTGATTATTTAACCGTAGTCCCATCCGTATCCATTTCTGGTGTGTGAAATCGGAACATAAATTTAGCCAGCGTTCCACCAAGAAATCACCCGAAACCAATGATGAAACCACGGATTGAGAAATGCATTTTAAGTCTGGTTCCGGGTTTAGCATTACATGCTATAGAACCACAAGGTGGGAGTCCGCGACACGGTGTATGTTTGTTGTATCATTATGGAGGAAGGAAAACAGACGGCCACTGTATATGAACGTACATAATTCGCGAACATAACGTGTGACGTGAACAAAAACTGGCAACGCAAACGGCGCGGCGTAAGTCATTCCAAATATTTTTCGCAAGTAAGTTTTGCTTTTATTTTTGGGACTTGAGTCTTATTAGCCTTCCTCGAGTCGAGTCGAGTCATTCTGATGAGGGACTCGAGTCGAGTCGAGTCATTTGCTCGCAGTGACTCGAGTCGAGTCGAGTCATTTACCTGTCGGGACTCGAGTCGAGTCGAGTCACCAAAAAATGTGACTCGAGTCGAGTCATTGACTTAGTCATTACAACTCTGTCAAATGTCGGCTGATGACTGCAAATGGTGCCCGACTAAACTTAGTGCAAATATATGGGAATCCCAGAGAGGCCACATAAAGCTTATTCTCGATCATAACCCCATCTAAAAACACGTTAAAATTGTGCAGCAGCAGGATTCCAGTCAAACCAGTGAGTTTGGCCGTTTTGAGACATCATCTTTTATTGAAAAAAAACCAAACTTTTTCATTTTGCCGACGCGCATGGCTACAGCGACGCGCGCGCATACCAGAAACCGGAGCCTTTTTTTGGCCTTATATGGAGATTGGGGCGCGTGTGGCGCGTACTGTGCGATGTGGTGCAGATTGCTGCGGTGCTAGTGTAATGTGAATTTAGGACTCTATGCATACAGACTCTTTGGTAGTGTGCGTATGCCTAAGTGAAAATGTGAGCGTTAAATCACTAAAACAGTGAAAGGACCAGATTTCATAGGCGTCCAAATTTTCCAGATGTTTTGTTCCACAAATGCAGAGATGAAACTTTCCGATTTTAATCGGAAATCCGACTTTTTGAATTTTCCAACGAAATTTCCGATTTTTTTACAGTGCGTCCCACAAAATGTGATTTTCTAACGATTTTTTCACAAAATGTCATTTTATTTCAATCATAATTTTGAAGAAAAGTTGATGGAAATGGCACGTTAAAATCATCGCGAACGTAGTTTTAATCTTTTTCACCAGTCGTTATTGGAGTGTTTCAACGGTAGAAACACAGGGCATAACACTGATTGGAGCCTTCTCCGGCTGGACAAAAGGTTACACATTGACAGGCGACGTGGAAAAATCACTGTGTCGCACGTGCGTGCGAATATGCAATGGTACCAGCGTACGTACCGCGCTGTACCGTCCTCTAGCACATTGCCGGTCGGGAACGGGTAGCCTCGTGAACGATCCAGTGGATAAAATCATTATGTTGTGTGATTTTCGGGGGTTCAGATTTAGTTGTACAAAATGCAATGCTTTAAAAATCATGATGATTATCTCGGGGGTAGCGAAGAGAGCATTAGTGAAACATTTCACTGGCATTTGTTGGAAGAGAAAGACGATAATACCTGATTTTTCCCCACGTATGGATGAATGCAAGTGGAGTAGTGGAGTTGTGTGGTTGAATCATAGACATGATTGAAGCACCGTGAACGGTGCCCTTGTCTTTCGGACTTTTCCCTCGACTTTCTCAAGTAAGAAGTGAACTTCTATATTGATGACTCCATAACTCTAACCGTAATTCAGGGATTTAATGCAATGAAAACACTGACCATTTTTTTTCATCGTAAAATTTTGTTTGAATCGAAAATAAAGCAGGAGTTGGTGTCCGGAAATTGGGCATGAAGTGTATTGTACATGCATGTACATATGTGTAATGGCAGCGCGGCCCAGATTTCGGACACGTATTTTTGTTCAGCCTATTTTCCGATTTTTTGGCCATATGCCAGTTTCATCTCTGCACAAATGGCAGGGGGGCCTAGGATGCAGTCTAGTATGTTGCTCTCCATTTATGAGGCTAAATTGGACAAAGCTGAGCGAGCATCAGCAAAACAAAGTCCACGCTTTGACATACTCTGATAAATGAACTAGACTAGCCCTGGTACATGTACCTCAAGCTTAACAAATGTTTACTTATCTGTTTATCTGCAGACTTGTGGCATACCTAAGCACTTTGGTATGTTTTATGCGTTGGGTATAGCTCTAGTCATGGAGGGTGTACTGAGTGGCAGTTACCATGTGTGTCCTAACTACTCTAACTTTCAATTTGGTAAGTACATGTGTGTGTGCATTTTGGAGAATATACTGTAATGGACAATTTATGCAGCACTTTTCTTGTCATTGCTTTCTTGCGCTGGTGCTCCCGCGGAGGGGCTCTGGGAGCGCGCACCTGACCTGGTTTTGAGTCTGGCTAACGCGCGCTCCGGAAACAAGTTCTGTTAATAGGTTGCTTCAGTGGGTTTCTTTTGTTGGGGGATGCTGGAAAGGTTTGGCAAGATGCCAGGGTCATTTCAAGTTGTTACAATTGGATACATTTGTTCAGGCTGTGTGTTTTCTATGCTAGGAATGAGCAGTCGTGGCACTGGTAGCAGTGTGGCAGGTTGACCACAGAGTAGTTGTGCTGAATAAATAAGAGTTTCTTCAGATGTTGGAAATCCTGTGTGGTTGTCCCCTTTTCTTGCGTTTAGCCGGATTCGGAGGACAAGAGCCCAATAAGTTCCCGAAACAATACCGTACTCGTGATGGCACAAAAATAGCTGTTACCCACATGATGGTTTTTGAATTTCAAAGAAGTTGTAAAGTGAAGGGTTAATTATCAAAAGAACCATTGTGCAAGTAATATAAAGTTAAGTCCCTTTCTCAAGTCAATTTTTATTTATAAATGTACATGTAGGCCTATGGCCTCCTGCCTTTCCCCCATTTTCTGTTGTGGAAGGGAAGGTTTGTGCAGTATCAATATTTTTTACCTCTGCATATTTTCACTCTTTATAAGTGTCAAATTCTTTCCCAAATGAAATACTGTTGTCACATCTGGGGTGGTGCCCAAAAATCCACCATCTGTGTCTTTCATCTGTGTCTTTCATCTGTGTCTTTCAGATACAGCCTTCATGTACATCATTGCCGGCCTTGGGATGTTGGTGTTGTATCAACAGAGGCATCCTGATGTCAATGCCAATGCTTATGCAGCATTTGCCACCTTTGCTGCTGTCATCTTCATTGCTTTTATGGGAGTGGTAAGAGGCATACAAATTGGTTACCCATTCTGACACAGCAGCTGAAACAGTCGTTTGTTAAAAGTATTTATTTCTGTCATTCCTTATTGAATGGAAGGGAAAGTACATAAATGTACATGTCAACTGACTCCGTCTTGTCAACTTTGAGTGTCATACTGATGGCCAAAAAGCACTATAACGAACGCCAGTATGACTATTATTCTTTCGTGGACCCCATCATGTTCCCTATAGCGACATTCAGCCGTAGTATAAAACAACCTATACCTAACAATGATTGAGTTTGTGTGCTGAATGTCATATTTCTTATCATGTGTCTATAAACAACTAAAACTAACAGGTTTTCATGATGAAGTACAAAGAATGATATATTTGAGAGCTTTTTGACGTGGAAGATTCATCCTCTCAAATTCTGAAAGCCATAGGTCAACAACATGTGTTTACAGAGCAATAGAGTGATGTATTCAGTCAAAAACATATGACGTCATTGTATCGGTATTATTAATCACACACACTATGGGCTCCGTGCGCAAGTACCCCTTCAATGGCCAGAAAAGGACAGTTGGGGGAGACCTAGATTGGTGCCCTGTCCATCCATTGCGAATTTCGTTATGTGGGGCAGTTTTTAGTCTGGGAGACCATCAAAAGAGAAATTTGAACGCATTCTTGCACCGATGAAGCCTGATGCTCAGGCGAAGACGCGCTGTGGCTTAGCAGGAAGTTGTACGTATTTACAATGCACACACGTAGCACTCAAAAGTGGTTAAAAAGTGCCCTCTTTTGTTAGCGCATGGAACCCATGGGCATGCTGCACCAATGGACTGCTCTTCTGCTAAAAGATGTCACTTGGTGACATAAATTTACACACCTAGTACCTTCTCTTTTCCACAAATTTGATAAACTCACAAAAACAAGTGCTTATGATCAATTTTTTTTTTGGGGGGGGGGAGAATTGATATTGTTTGAAACCTTATTGAACACCAGATCTGCCAAAAAAAAATAGATCTGTCCTGAGATTTGCTCTAAGGTCTTAGAGCTCCTGTCCTTAGAGCTGCTGTCTTTAGAGCTGTTGTCCTTAGAGCTGCTGTCCTTAGAGCTGCTGTCTTTAGAGCTGTTGTCCTTAGAGCTGTTGTCCTTAGAGCTGTTGTCCTTAGAGCCATTGTCCTTGGAGCTATTGTCCTTAGAGCTGCTGACCTTAGAGCTGTTGTCCTTGGAGCTGTTGTCCTTAGAGCTGTTGTCCTTAGAGCTGTTGTCCTTAGAGCTATTGTCCTTAGAGCTGTTGTCCTTAGAGCTGTTGTCCTTAGAGCTGTTGTCCTTAGAGCTGTTGTCCTTAGAGCTATTGTCCTTAGAGCTGTTGTCCTTAGAGCTGTTGTCCTTGGAGCTGTTGTCCTTAGAGCTGTTGTCCTTAGAGCTGTTGTCCTTAGAGCTGTTGTCCTTAGAGCTGTTGTCCTTAGAGCTGTTGTCCTTAGAGCTGTTGTCCTTAGAGCTATTGTCCTTAGAGCTGCTGTCTTTAGAGCTGTTGTCCTTAGAGCTGTTGTCCTTAGAGCTGTTGTCCTTAGAGCCATTGTCCTTGGAGCTGTTGTCCTTAGAGCTGCTGACCTTAGAGCTGTTGTCCTTGGAGCTGTTGTCCTTAGAGCTGTTGTCCTTAGAGCTGTTGTCCTTAGAGCTATTGTCCTTAGAGCTGTTGTCCTTAGAGCTGTTGTCCTTAGAGCTGTTGTCCTTAGAGCTGTTGTCCTTAGAGCTATTGTCCTTAGAGCTGTTGTCCTTAGAGCTGTTGTCCTTGGAGCTGTTGTCCTTAGAGCTACTGTCCTGAGAACTGTTGTCCTTAAAGCTGCTGTCCTTAGAGCTGCTGTTTGACATTTTTGGCTGTAGCATTAGCAGAAGTAATCATTACATTCTGCTATGTTATTTGATGAGTCCGCATTTAAGCACAAATGAGATCGTTCATGTGTTTTATACCTACTGGGCTTATCTGTGTTGGGACCATCTTTTCGTCTTATAGCATTTATGTAATGGTATATTACATGTTTCTCTGTAATTTTGTAGATATCTGCAGTGTGTTACATTTCAGTATGTTGTGTGCAAATGTTTTGTTAACATTGAACACTCCGTAATAATTCAGTGGAGGTACCTCTAACAACTTTCTATTTTGACTAAAGCTCATTTTCTAAACACTATGGCAATTAAATCTGGTGGGAAAGGAGTTTATCCAGTTTGTGTGACTGGCTTTTAAACCTTTTTTTCCTGTGCATTGTCTAATAGGTGCCCTGGATGGGGTTAAGAGGCAAACACTTTGCCACAATATTTGCCTGAATTTGTCAACGGTTTACAAAGTCATCTGCCAACACTATGCATGGGTTGTCACATTGAAATCCTTCAGAAAAATCATCTTTCTTTACATAAATCATCACATAATTTGATTGAATATGACATTACTGACACCATCTTCCTTTGAACAATTTTAAAGACTGTCAACATTTGCACGCACACGATCAGAACTTTATCTCACACACACCACACCATTCAGAGAGTTCATAAATAGTGTTCTCCAAGAGTAAAAAGTTAACTGTGTAGCACAATTGACAAAGTTGTGAATATGAATATTGAAGGTCAATTCACAGAGGGCACTCTTTTATGTCTGTCAGGAACACAGATGTCGCTCATTCAAGACTTGTGTTCATGCCACCGCATGATTCTTATGGGTTATATTGTGGTGCTTATTTGTCATGCTCTTACTTATTTTTATCGATCCACAAATGAAGTCTTGATTGTGTTCAGATTAAATGTAAAGTGGATTGTGTCAAAAAGAAATGCAAAGTAGTATAAATTCAGCTGGGCGTCAACATTTGAGCAAGGCAGCCTGCCTTCCTAAAACTCTTGCACAGCACTGCTATGGTATTTTAAAGATATTTTCTAATTCTAATAAAATCTTGTTCTTTAAATCTGTAATGCCAAAAGTATATTTTCGTTAAGGTAACTGAAGTGAAATTCAGGGGAAAACAAAAGTTACTTAATCTGTACAACTTCTGGTAATTTATTCACATATTATACAATGAGTTCAGTTCCTCCTTTAACTTATTAGTTTATATGTAATGCTGCCATGCACAACAAGCATATGCAAAGACTTAAGCCAGTACAAGAGTGAAATGAGTCATGCATCCTCTACGTTAATCCTGTGTACCAATTGACTGTTCACAGAGCTCTGATACCGGTACATCAAGTATATGTACAAGCAGAACATGAAAGCCTCTCATGTTGTTGGCACCTAGCGTATGCAATTGAGCATAGAATGTAATTTCCAGTGTTGGAGGTCTCGAGGCCGGCCTCGGCCTCGAGGCCGATTTTGATGGCCTTGGCCTCGGCCTTGGCCTCGGAGGTGCAAGGCCTCGGCCTTGGCCTCGGCCTCGGAGCCTTCCAGCCTCGGCGAATCGGTCGAGGCCAGCTCGAGGCCGCCCATTTTGATGTGTTTTCTATTCTAATTAATTTTAATTTTTTTACCGTATCAAACCCTCGAAATTCTGCCGCAGTGGGTTCCGTGAAACGAACGCATACACAATGTACGCACGAATGAACTGGAAATGGTTGCATTGAACGTACTCACGTACGTAGCATCTTCGCCTAGCCTGCGCTTCAGCTTTCCACGTGCGTGCAAGCGTTATAATTGTTACCGCGTGCCAGACTACTTAAGTCTGGCATTAATCCCATCTGCGTACAATAACATGTGGTAGTAGACTAGTCTGGTTGCAGTGTTGTACAAAATTTTCTCGTTTCGCCTCTGTACCCCGACCTTTAAAAATGATTTGCGGCAAGGTGCGGCAAGCTGAATCATTTCTTTTTATAGGCCACTGTTTCAGTAAAAGTCTGAACTTTCTGGGTACGATCGAGTGTACTAGTCCGTACCATTTTTTTTCATAAAGATATGATAAAAACAGTTACGATTTATCAAGTAGATTTTATTTTTACACGGTGATTTAAATGAAAGTTCCGGCTCACACGGTAATGTTTGGCGCAAATGGTCGATATGGAAAGCGCGATTTCAGAATTCGGTTTTCCATCCAAACGAATGCAAAGTTCTGAATGAATGTTTTAATAATAGGAGTCAGTATTCCTCGTGGTACCAGGATACTTTTTTTGTATTTTTAGAGCCATGTTGATACTTATTACATGTATAAGCACGGTTTGAAATTGACTAATTTTGCATGGTTACAGATATACGGCCAAAACCTCTGGACTCCCTACCTCTTGCCATGATCTTAAAATTCTTCGAAGCCGTTGGATTCAAATCAGATGATCCGAGAATTCATGGTCATTTTGATGAACTGAGTGATATCATGCACGCATGTTCCGTGTTGTTTGGAGCGGGATTGGCCATTGCCAGACTTTGTCTGGTACCGCGGTATTAACAGTGATAATGCGTGGACACTTATCCCGTTGTGTGGAGCAGGATTGGAACTATGCTTTGCCCGTGCGTAACGGCGGGCCGTCTGGCATTTTCTGGTCGCATCGAGGTGTATGCTCGGCGCGCGCCTGGACAGTGCGAAGGGGGGGGGGGGGGGGGCGTAACTTTTTGGTTATGAGTGGTAAAAACCTGATTCAGAAATCAAGTTGTTGTTTATTTAATGGGGATTCCTATGATATTAAGCATTTTGATAGGTTTTGAAAATAAGATTTATAAAACATGCTAAAAGTAAATAATGTAAATCTTACAGAATAGAAACTCAAAATTTGGTCATTTAAATTGTTGTATCTCCAAAGGGCAAACACGTATGAACCTGATTCAAACGCCATTGATTTTGTTGTGTTATTTGCTTTCAGTGATACAAAACTTGAGATTTCTTTCTTTAAAGAATAAATTTTGCTGGACTCCCTACAAGAGGAAACCTATTGCAAGCTGTAAATTTGTAAGCCAGGCACTCCAAAACTCAGTGAATTCAACTAAAAAGATGTTAAAACTCCAACATAATCTTAGCCTTGTTTTAGTGATTTATATTTTATTACGTGTTTTGATAGCTGGCCTCGGCCTTGGCCTCGGAGGTGGTGGCCTCGGCCTTGGCCTTGGCCTCGCGGTTGTGGACTCGGCCTCGGCCTTGGCCTCGGAAGTTGTGGCCTCGGCCTTGGTCTCAGCCTCGGCCTTGGCCTCGGAGGTTGTGGCCTCGACTACAACACTGGTAATTTCTATGTTACTTTAACACCCAAAGATACTATGTTCCATGGACAGGTTTGTGCAAAAAGTGTATCATTTCTCCTGCCAACATCACAAATCCAAAAGTGCCACCAATGGCCAAAGTCACACATGTCTTTAAAATAGAACTTGTTCAAAATATTGAACTGCTTGTTTCTTCTGCTGATTACTTATTCTATATGTAGGTGTCAAAAACATTGTATTCTTTTGTGCTTTCCATTCATTGTTGATGTTACTCTATAACCCTTTTTTATTCCCCTGGCTGTAAGCCAAGGGGAATATTGCAATCCCGTATTCCTTCTGTGTGTATGTATGTATGTATGTATGTATGTCGGTGTGAGTACGTAAACACTGGCAATCGTGGACGTAGGACAAAATGGTTAGGACACAAGCAATACAAAACAAATGAGAGCTGTTGCTTAAAATGAATGAGGATTAGGGACAATATGGAGTCCACGATTGAAGGTGTTTACAAAGATGTGTGTGTTATGTTTTGGTTAGGTTAACTCTTTGTCAGCACGATAACTTGAGAAATACTTTACTTAGGAACTTGACATTTGGTTTGTGGGTTGCTCTTGGCAGTCTTGTCAAGCCTACTGCTTTTGGGGCTGACAGGTCAAAGGTCAAGGTCAGTATTGCTAAAACAATAGAAATCTTTCTTTTTGGTTAGGGACACTGACCAGTACTAACTGACTGTATAAAAACTGCCAGCATGCCAGGGGATTGCGCAAGTTTCACTTACAGTATTTTTTAACACAGGCTTAGATTGTTACTTCTGCAGTCTTACGGTTGCGAAGGCTTTGCATCGTGCGTTGATAAGCAAAGTTAATCTAATAACGTAACTGGACGCCATTGACAGAGCAGTGAAGTGATTGCACCCCCCAAAAACAACAACACTTTTTGAATGTTGTGTTTTTCAAAACATGTGCTCAGTATGATTGAAATGTTAAGTTGTAATAGCAAAAGAAATCTTAAACTTGATGCAGAAACATCAATGCTGGTCACTGGAAAAGCTGACCTAAAAGTCATGGAAAAATCGTTCGAAAATTAGGTGCCCAAATCTATTAACTTATCTCAATTTCTAGGAATCCTTAGAAGTTGTTATTTCAGGAGTACTTGAACTCTAATATCATCTAAGTATAATCCGAATTTTAGCTTAATATGTTGTTGCAAATGCTTGTGTTACACCTTGTACTATCACCAAGGTAAATTTTGACTCAGATTTTTTCTGAGCAAAACAACACGTGGTATCTACAACCAGTACATTGGATTTTGCTGCAATGGTGACGTGGCGCGTTATTAGCATATTCATTGGCGTGACTCGGCATGACTTAGTGTGGGTCTCAGTATCAACCAATGGAAGCCTGCCAAAAAGGTTGACATTTATTAATAAATAAATTGTGAAGGACAGAGTTATACAAATTTTTACTACACACCACATATGGATAGGAACCTTATTCATATTTGTGAGGCTAGAAACAATTTTTTTCAATGTGAATGAAAAATACTGAACATATTGAAACAGTTGGATCATTATAGGGGAAACAAACTTTCATGCCAAAAGTGGCATGAAAATACGGTCTTCAAAACAGAAGAAATTCATGTTCAAAGATTTTGCCCGCGAACATCAACATTTCCGTGTAACGGTAATTTGAGCTTATTTCATTCCAAATAAAGTATTACATTAGCCTAACAAATCAGCCGTAGCAACCGTAAGGCTGTTCTGAGTGTATATAAATGTGGCCAATCATTTACATTCTTCAGCCTTCATTTTTTTTTTAAAGTGATTGTATTTGCATTAAATGGAAAATGAAATCATAACCATTCGTTGTACTATTGTTACTCTCTTTGTTGACAGTTAACTTTTGACTCAATTCACAAATTAAGATTTGATGATAGTAGTCTGATTGCTCTATAAATGCTGGCAGATTTAAAACTTTGGAAAGAAGTATGTCCTGTGCAAATCAAATTCCCCACTTGCATCCATATCTCGTACATTCGCTGAGCGCATGACATGGTTGCTAATAGTTACAGGTAGAGCCCGAATATTGGCTGGTGGGACACTTCCAATCCGCTGCAATCGTCTGCTGGGAGTGCATTGTGCTAGGTGAGAGGAGCTACATGAAGGGTTGGTGTCAGTCACATCAGGTGGTGCAGATGAACCATGAGAAACACACGTCTGTTGTGTCAACATGATGACCTGGGAGTTATTGCCATGAAATAAATTGCCATAATATGGTTCATTTATATCGGCACATGAATGCATTGAAGATGGACTTAAGAACGGATTTGTGTTGGGCTTGATGGGTCTAAATCCCTCAATACCATGGGTTAAGGGAAGCCGCACTTTAGCTGTGTCATATTCATCACTGCATGTGGGTGTAGACTCAGTGTTACTTGAAGGTTGCATGCCCCTTTCCCAGTTCACACTGCCTCTTGTTGTAGAACAATGTCTCAATCCACGCAGTGGAATAACTTTCTGTTTCAAGCATTTACGTTGCACAAAAAGGGCAATTGTCATAATGATGAAGAGAAACAAGATCACACAGGCAATGATTGCAGCCATTACTGGTACTGATATACCCTTTTCACCCAGTGAGAGTTGTTTTGTTTGTATCTCCCGGCACTGATCTCGTAGCACTGCCTCTTTGTTGAGTGACACATTGTGAAACACAATGCTTATGCAGATCGTGTATTGCCTCCCAGGCTTCAGGTTCTGTTAAAAGAAAAGGTAACACTAGATATTAGCCCTAAGTAGGAGTCATAGACTTTGACCCAAGGTTAAGCTGTGTACTTTTTCGGTGCCAATCTCTAATCTACATGTAGATTGTCTACTTGTTCCCTGTCCAAGTGGTCTGATGTCCAGACAGTGAGTACGTGTACATTCATGTACATTCTGCCATTATCCATATTTGGTGTTTCCTTGTATAGCTGTGACATCTTTTACAAAGTTGCAAATTCAAAAAGCTGCAAGTATTTCACATCTTTAGAATGAAAAATGCATCTTTAAAGGCATACAAAATAATTTGCATTAGTTCCAAAAATAACCTAGTAAATTATATTCAATAAGCTTACTTGGAAGTTATTCCATCTGGCTTGCTGTCATTTAAAAAAAAATCAACAAAATGTAGATGATTTCCAACGATCAGTCAACGGACTGATTTGGGGACTTGAAGAGTTTATGGACAAAATCATGTACATGGTTTCTCACTGTTTCTTGAAAAGTGAAATACCTGGTGAGCTGACAGTTCAACAGGTTAGGTTGTTGACATTTTTCTTTGGATATAGCCTACTTAACATCGGGCTTATTTAACCATTTAGTTACTGTAGCGCCCGAAACAGTCCAAGCACTTTTTGGTTTCATCGATTTTTCAGTAAACAAATACAGTCTAATACAATGCCATCCAGGTACCAATATGTTAGTGGTTGGTGTGACAAACTGGTAGATAACCTACATGTTGGCATTGTGATATTTGACAGATATTGGCGGCTTCGGGTGGTACTAACCACCTTTGGTGATCCCAGGAAAGTTCTGTTTCCCTGGACTTTGCCTTGGGAAATTGAACACTCAAGAGATTACATGCTAGTTTAACATCATCACTAGTTTAAGCAGACTATAATATTGCTTTATTAACACCTCACCCACAGATATTGCTTATGTTAAAGGTATCTGATTTATTGAATCTCAATCCAATACACATGTAAATGTACTTCTATTTCAGTTTGAAATTACTTTCTCAAACTACCTTTGATGAAATATTTGCACCCAACTCTGCATTTTAGCATGTCAGAAAAGAAAACCCAACCACCCCACAATGCACCAATATGTGGGGTGGTTGTTTGAGGCCAAACGCATGGTATTTGTACCCCAATTAATGTAGCAACGCACATACACTGAAAAAGGATAAGTGGAAAATCAAATCAAGGTTAATGTGAGACTGAATTGCCAGAATGTAATGGTCTTGTCCATAGTAAATTTAACATGCAAGCAGTGGCTCTACCATAAGGAAATGATAAACCACACAGCTGCAGTGTATTGGTCGTACTTGAAGGCAAGTAACATATATTCTTTGTAATGCAGAAAAGACATTTTCATCACAGTGGAGTTTGTGTTGGTGTAGTTTGTGATATAATTTCGATAAGCAGAACAATCAACCCCCTGGAATGTTGTGATATTACCAAGATGCATGAAATAAGCTTACCCTCAATGTGAACTGAGTGACTGATGGATGGATCATCTGACTGAAGGTAACATCATTGTCTCCAAACTCATTATATTGTACAATAAATCCTTCCATTTCCTTGACCTTAGATGGCATCTCCCAGCTGATTTGCACTTCTTCAGGGCTGAGTTGAGTCATACTGATGTTCTTAGGTGGTGAGACAATAACCTCACAAAAGCTCCCGAAGTAGAAATATCTACACTTACACTGAGGCTGATTGAATTGGTTGTAGACACATCGGCCTTTATTCTTGCATAGCTGTGGAGTACAGCTCCGTGGATAACTTGGAGTATTTGATACATTCCTGAGTTTGTCAGTGGATGGGATTGATGGTACAGAAACAGGATCAGTTGATATTTGTTGTGATGTCTGTGGCATATACAGCAGCTTTGTAGTTTGTTTTTCGCGTGTAGGAAGCCTTGTCGTAGGAGTAGGCTTGTCAAGTGGTCTAGTAGGTAAACTGGGTAATCCTGGTACAGCATCTGGTTGAGCAGCAGGTGGCTGTGTTGGCAGTTGTGGTCTGGGATTGACACCTGCCCCAGCATCTGGCATATTATGGTGGCCGTATTGTTGACTAAAAGATTCATCGAGGAGGCAACTACATGCACACAGCAAATAAAGCAAAACAATACCCATAGTGCTCAAATGATTGTAATATTAAATACATGTACATCAAATTCACAGAATAACCCTGGGTAGTTGGTTCACGTGCATGTGACATGAAGGACTAAAGAAAATGACTACACCTCAACGTCTTACTGTATGTAGTTAGAATACAGTCATCTACCCGGGCTAGAAGGAAGTTACTTATTAGGGGCTATTCCATTTTAAATAGGTGATTCTATAGGAGCTACCCATTGCAAGCCGGAAAATAGTAATATAATTTTATCGAGTTTGAAACAAAACAAAGCAAAACAAGAAAAGAAAAGGAGAGATGTGAGTATCCTTCTTTGTACTTTTCTCGTCATTTTTTTCATTAGACATAATTCAATGACAAAGTGAAAGTGAGTTGACCTATAACTGCAAGAAAGTCGGACTTCCCTGTGAAACTAAGTGCACTGTCAGGCATCCTGCAAAAGGAAGTGACTTATAAGGCATGCTGGCACACATTGAGTAGCACAGAATTAAATTAATAGAATGCCTGAAATTGTTTTAAATCAATTCATATGACAATATAAGAACAGATAAATAGTAGAAGTGTGACTTGCCTTAAAAAGAGTACAGAACAGAATTACCATATATATCTAAACAGTGTGATTTTAAGGACGTCAAAGTGACAGATCCATGGATTACAAGGTTTGTCTGAAATTGTTGGTATTTTTATGTGGATGGATTTCAGGCATATATCCTCAAAATTCAGCCCCATTTAAACTTTCTGTGGAGGGATGCTTCACTTTTGACTGCCACCCTCCAGTCTTATGGCTATCTATTAGTTGAGCCCATCACAAGTCCAGTCCCAAGTAACAGGTGTAGGATAGTATACAAATATTGAGTGGCTCATAGTGGAATGGGAGGAATATTATTGCAAAGTAAAATCTGGACTTTTCTATCACGAGGCGCAGCCGAGTGAAATGGAAAAGGCCGAATTTTACCGAGCGATAATATTCCTCCCATTTCACAATTTAAAGCCAATCAATATTTGTTTTATTTTATAACTGACATATACTCCTTGTCATTTGGTATACAGTTAAATGAACTTCTATTTCAATACAAAATTGGCAGGAAATGTATTTCTCTCTTCCAAACCACCCATTCACAAAATGTTTGAACCCAACTCTGTAGCTACTGGCTCTTGGGAACAAAAACGTGCTACGCGCAATGCTCAACGTGCACACCAGCATGCATTTGCACACAAATACTACACCACATTTGCACACAAATACCGCGCCACCGTTCAGCAGTAAATCCCATTCACCATGGGCCAATGGGACTTTTTGAGGCCCTGCAATAATGAATGTCACGTGATGTGAGTTCTACTAATCAAATGATAAGGATCTGTATGTCAGTTATATAATACAAAATGAATACCTTTATCATTTGAATACTTGAGAGGAATTGTGCTGCACTGGTCATCTCTTGATATGTTTGAATGTACATTGCTGTTTTTCTCTCAAACTGATTCAAATCTATTTGAGAATTTGTTTTTGCAGGTACATCTTATCTATAGTCATGGTAAAAGTATTAAGAAAGGGAATACAGTGCTGCTCAGGAATATTAAATTGATAGTATATTAACATTTGTAAGCATTGGCTTCAGTATGTTGAAAGGATATTTTCAATGGGGAAAAAGGGTATAAAGTAAATAGAGATACTGCTTTCTGCTTTAAATAACTTCAGGTTTTCTTTGTAATAGGTGTTTGTGTCTGTGTACTTCTATGTTGTCTTTGCTGTGCTTCACATCATCACCTGTTTAGCCGTGAGTGCACAAATGTACTACATGGGAACCTGGAAAATAGGTAAGAAAGCTATATTAAAATGCCCCGCTATTGTAGGAAAGACAACGGAGAAACATATTTTTTTAATATTTTTTTTTGCTTTCTAATATTTGGAACTTGATCAATACCTGGTTTGTGGTGTTAAATAAAACGAGCAAATTTCGCATATGGATTTCAGCAGTATTGTAGTCGAGTACTTCTATCCCAGTACAAAACTTTCTAGTATCCCTCACATCTGAGTTCTTTGACTCTTGAGAATGAGTACAGGTGCCCAGAGTCCAGGTACTTGGAGTACTAGTATGAGTACTTGGACCAGCAACATGGATGTTATGGACTACTTTTGAGCAAGTATCGATAAAATGGAGCACGTGTGTCTCCAAGTGAGATTATTTTTTTCATTCCAAACTTAAGTACTCGCTTTTCCCCCGTGTCCTTAAAATCGAGTATGAGTACTTTCATGATGGAGTACAATATGGAATAGTCGAGTCCTTCTACATGTACTTTGCTTCTCAGTACAAGTACCGTGAATTCGAGTCAAACTATTTTCATTTTCGAGTACGATTATTCTTAAAAAAAAAAGTACTCAAATTGTACTCCAGTGCGAGTACCAAGTACCAGTGCTACAACACTTGGCTTCAGTAAACCTACCGCCTGAAGTCATTGAATCAAATCAATGAGGGCAGCAAACAATTATACGTAAAACGTGAATGTACGTACAGCATCCCCAAACCAGGGATAGTGCAACAGAGTATGTGCTTGCACTGATAATTTACTCGAATTCAAAACAAAATTATTTACATGAGCAAAGCAAAATCATTACCACTAGAAAGTAGTCAGACTTCTTATCAGTCAGTTCAGGTTTAAACCGATGTGACTATGTCATAAGAAATTTCTAAATCACTTTTTTGGGGGAATAAAAAGTTTCCTTGCTGTCAATCCTCTGAAAAACATGACACCAACGCTAGAGTTGTGGCTTTGATACCTTAACCCATGCGATTGCAAAGTGTTTCATATTTACACCATGCTGGATGCTGTGTAACAGCACTTGATTTGCATGTACAAAAACAACATAAGGTGTAACACTGCACAGCCTCCATTCCACGTGGAGGGGTCACTTTTCTCTATAATTCTTTAAGCCAACATCCGGGGGTGATGTCTGTTGTTTTGATTAGGCCTTGAGTTATAATTAAAGTTGCCTTCATTCAAAGAAATGCGACTGTTGATTTCAAGCAGGTTCAAGAAAACTGTCCTTGCATGGCCATTCCCCTTTATGTAAACCAAATCATACAATTGGTATCGTGGAAAAGCTTTTTAAATGTATGGAAGACACAATATGTACCATTTGGCAATGTGTACCAATGAATGCAGAATCAATCCCATACCTGTCAAATAATGCTGGATTCATGCTGCAATTTTGATGGTGGAGTCTCTCATTGACGTCGATGAATAAGCATCCATATTATGACATTGAGTATGTGTTGTGTGACCGCACGTGTAGAGTAAGCCCAGTCTTGGCTTTACACACGCGGTCGCATATGGAGCAGATCAAGTTGGGTGCTGTCTCATGCAAACTTTACTGTATTGTGAATCACTTAATTGAAATCAAGTTGAATCAATATTGGTTCGGTTTGCTGTAACACCATGTGGTAATATCTACTGCTTAGAAGATATTTAGTTCTGAAAAGAACTTGTCCTGCTTATTAACAACTTTTGCCATGTACACGTACTTTTTGTTTTGATAAGAACAGTCCTGCTTTAAGTTCTAAAAAGACTTGTCTTTGGTCTCAATGTTTCGACTAGCCTGCTTTCGTCATCATCAGCAGACTGAAGAAAGTTGGAGATGCTGCTGCTTATTAGGCTGAGTTAGGATTTGTAGTGCTTGTGTTGGTAGATTCTGATAGGTTGTCTGTTGGGCATTGTGTTAGAGTCATAGAGTGGGATGCCCTGCTCGCTCGGGTGTGTCAGTTAGCTGTGAGCCCTGGGGATTGTGTTGGACTGGGATGCCCGCTGATTGTGCTGTTAGCTCAGGTGTGTTAGTTGGCTGTGAGTCATGAGTGTTGCAACTTGGTATTAGTGAATGCCATATGTTGCTAATGAAATAGCTGATGTCTTGTAGTACAGTGTTATGTTTGTGGATATCAATTCCCTGATACGACGAGTGTACCAGTGATTCTCTTGGGCTATGATTTCTGCTTGTTCCCAATCAACGCCATGATCCAAATCAGCAGAGTGTTTGACAATGGCAGATTTTTCAAGTTCCCCTCTGCGCCTGTGAGCTATGTGTTCTTTAAGCCTGGTAGTGAGGTCTCTGCCGGTCTCGTCAATGTGCACTTTGCCACACGAGCAAGGAATTTGGTAAACTCCTGCTTGACTGTGGGTGTACATTTTTGTTTCTAGTTTATTGCGGGTTCGGTAGTAGACCTTAATATCCCCTTCACGGAGGATACGCTGGATTTTGTGTGATGCATGGCTAATGTATGGAAGGATGGCAATCGGCATGTCCGGTGTGTTCGGGGTCTGAGACTTGTTCGTATTCGGTGCGAAGTTTTGATTTTTAGGTCTGTACCCATTGTCTGTTAGCACTTTATTGAGGTGCTTCAATTTGGATGGTAGGTGTTCTTCATCAGTGATGATGTGTGCCCTTCGAAGTAGGGTGCGGTTCACCGAGGTTTTTCACTGACGGTGGGTGGAATGAACGAGCATTGAGGTATCGGTCTGTATGTGTAGGTTTCCTGTACACAGAGTGTCCAAGTGAACCATCTGCCCATTTGGAAATGAGTACATCAAGGAAAGGCAATGAATCAGATGTCTCAGTTTCCATGGTGAATTGTATACTCGGGTGTTGTTGGTTGAGATGGCGGAGGAAACTATCGAGTTGATCGGAGCCATGTGGCCATATAATGAATGTATCATCTACGTATCGAAGCCATAACTTGGGTTGGAATTGAGCTGTTGCCAAGGGTTTTTGCTCGAAATCTTCCATGAAGATGTTAGCCAGGACTGGGGAAATTGGGGACCCCATAGGAGTGCCTGAGGCTTGTTGGTAGTAATTGTCTCTCCATTGGAAGTACGTAGACTTTATGCAAGTCAGGAGAAGATCATGGATTTGATCTGGCATTAGGCTGGTTCTTTCCGCGTGTGTGCCGTCTTGTTCGAGTATGGACTTGGTTGTGAGGCATGCTTCTTCAGATGGTACATCAGTGAATAAAGACTGTTCTTATCAGAACAAAAGTACATAGCAAAAGTTGATAGTAAGCAGGACATGTTCTTTTCAGAACTAAATATCTTCTAAGCAGTAGTTATCACCACATGGTGTTACCGCAAATTGCAACAATACCGATACTCCACCATGCAAAGCCTCAAATCTTATTAGTTGAATCAAGCCAAAGAAAGTTGAATAGCTTAACTGGACTCGTGCATGATATTTCTTGGATGCATGTTGTGTGAACAAGTTTGTCAAAATCAGTTTATTTACTGTATTTTTTTATATTTTAGATTTGGGCATGTTCAAAAGGGCCGCGATAATATTTCGCACTGAACTCTGCAAGTGTGCCCGACCTGTTTATATTGTAAGTAAAATTTTTAGTCTACTTGTACAGCCACTGCATTTGCATATTTCCCACAACTGGTTGGTTCCATTCACCGAGGTCACACAATAACACCCCCTATAGGCTGACCATACTGCTTGCCCTGTTGTATTAGTACCATCATGACTTCCTTTTTGCAGAGAAGGCAAGAATGTTTTTGTAGTACCTCTGTAATTTTTAAAGTTCTTTGTGTTTCTTCCCCCTCCCCATTGTCTGTCAAAGTATTTTTTTCTCTGTACAGAACAGTTGCCTTCATCATTTCCAGATTATTTAAAATGTCATATAAGGTGAGGGAAGTGATGGTGACGAGCAGAAAAACAAGAATTTGCCATTGACCATCTGTTCCCTCAACATGGAGAATATGTGGGATACTTTTAAGGCATTACTTTCCATGTGGCTCCCTCCAGTGTTTTGTGCCTGAGTTTGCCACAGCCCCCTCATACTGACCACTGATGTTGGGAGTTCACAAGAAGGAGTTCAAAAGTCGGTCTACATTAAAGAGGTTGTGGAATGCTGAACCTTTTTTGTTTTTAAATTTTTGTTTATATTGTAGTGTTTATAAAATTGAACTTCATCGAGTATTTTGTTGGTCAGCGAGTGCATAATTCGTTCACAGCCGTTCTATGGAGGGGGGCCGGAGATGGCTCGGCACACTGTCGCTTCATCGTTGCAGCGGGCATCGATACCGCCATTGTATTTCTGTGCAGCCTTATAGCAATTTCAAATTGTCTGTTGAGCAAAGTCTTCCCGTATAAAATGCACAGTGCATACATGTATATCAGCAACCTATCCGTTTAGCTGAAATCCAATCTCATGTTTCGGAAAAATTTCACCCACTTGCGCCGATGGAAAAATTGGATATTAGAAAAAAAAAGGAAAAAAAAACAAACTTGTATCAGGGCTGTTCTTTGTGGTGTGATTACAGCCATTGACAACACAATTAATTGGCATAGCTTGGCCTAGGCCCTAGCCTTGTCTGAAGCATTCGCTACCCATACATATCAACAACAAATTATTTAGCAATTCCAAAACTTTTTTTTCGGTGTCAAAATCTCTTCCTTGCGGTGCAAGCTTTATAGTTACGTGTACACTGTTTAGGCAAAAAAAAAACAGTACTTGGTCTCTGGTCAGGGCGCGCGTCGATTTTAATCATGCGCGTCAACCTTTTTTTTTCCTTCAAATTAACGTGGAAGCTACAACAGCGCCCTCTATTGCTGCACCTCCTCAAATTTTTGTACCAAGGAGCACCAAGGAATGGGGAAATTGCACCAAGGTAAATGATAAAGGGCACCAAGGCAAATTATGGAGGTCACCAATGTATAATGAGGACACAAAAAAGCAAAATAGTGCCCACCTTGTCTGTACAATTCAAGCTTGAAAAAAAAAAAAAGCCCCCCCCCCCAAAAAAAAAACCGCGTCGCCGCCTCAATTCCGCAACTTCGGTCTGACCAGAGACCGATTATTTTTTGGGGGGCCTTAGTGTACTAAAAATCAAGTGCTGAACAATGTTGATGTGATAGACTTTTCTTTTTACTATGGTTGGCAAAAAAGATGGTACACAAAAGAACTATCAACAAGCTATAAATAAAATGCTGTGTAACTGTCAAAACACTGAATAATCAACACTCACTACCAACAAGTCAACGAAGATATCTCAATGAGAATTTTGGGGGACAAATATCGCGTTGTTATTGTAAACAAAAGCCTCTAGTTGTGTGGAGTGATTTGCAAAAAGTTTCTTGGGAACTACGCTGCGCGTTGAGTCCTGTTTAAGGCGGCATGCTTTTCCTATGATTTGTTTGCTGCCTCCAGGGACAACTTGACACAATTTGCACTGTCGGGTCTAGACAGAACGTGAATAACAGCTCTCAAAAGCACCTTTTGTATTCATTTCATGATACAAAAAATAGTCTGTTTTATACAACACCTGAATAAATCCCTGTCATCTGATTGGTGGATCATTGATCACATATCATTGAATTATTCGTACGCACGGCGTGCGCATGGCGCGCAGCGCACAGTGCAATGGAACTTCTATTACACTTAAATTGAGATAAATTGAATATGATTGTTCTTAACCTGTCGAACAGTTTGCATTAATATTAATATGATGAACTTGTCGAACTTTTAAACAGTTTTTAACCTGAACTTAAATTGGCTTTTAGAAGTCAACCAATGAGATGACAACGATTTATTCAGGTGTTATATAAAACAAATAATGAATGTTTCACGTTCGTGCAATGGAAAGAAAAATTTCATTCGGTGACAGATGAAATGTTCCATTTCACTCGGCTTCGCCTCGCGGAATGGAAAATTTCATCTGTCACCTCATGAAATTATTCTTACCATTGCACTCACAAACATTCATTATTTGTATATTATTTAATCATATCTTAAGCGTCATATACCTACAAAATGATCAAAAGATGTCTTCAAGCAATCAACAACTTCTTTAAAAAAGGCCAAAAGCGTATCCCTATGTCCAATGTGCCAATCACATTGGATCAGTTCTTCTAGAGGAATCGTAATATACAAAACAGGGTGGATTTTTGGAGGACATATGCATTTGTGTGGCATTCAAAAGC
Source organism: Patiria pectinifera (assembly GCA_029964075.1). Lineage (NCBI taxonomy): Eukaryota > Metazoa > Echinodermata > Asteroidea > Valvatida > Asterinidae > Patiria > Patiria pectinifera. The sequence continues at coordinate 26,640,467 of CM057150.1, forward strand.
TTGGAGACTACATGTAGTATTTGTATTGTTACCTATGACATGGTCTGGTGGTCTCTTCCAAAGCAAAGCACTGTCCTGGGAGCATGTTATTGTAAGAGCGTGTGGTGGCAGTGCTGAGCTGAAACATGTAATGTGATGTATATAGAGCCTGTAATATACAAATACAGCAGGGTTTGAGGTGAAGTCGTTGGAATTACTGGGCCCGAGGTACATGGAGGTGTAGGTCAGCTTGACTACCTCCCAACTACCTCCCGACGTGAAGCGACTCATCAACATGGCCACACGCTTGATATCATTTGCACGTGTAAGCTGATGGATTCGTCTCTGATGTTTCCGCCACGCACTACCTACCATCAGTTCATGCAGCATTGACATGTTTGCTTGACATTGGCAAACCCCAAGCTGTCAAAATGGAGATTCAATTTCCCAAAATCTGCAATATTGACATTGAAGCATTTTGTAACGACATTCTTGAGTCTGATATCTATTCATCAACCAGTTCCGACGTAAATCAACTCATTTTACAATATGAAACCGAACTGTGCAAAATATTGGATAATCACGCCCCTTTAACAACAAGACTGAAAACATGTCGACCACATGCGCCATGGTTTGGTGAGAACTTGCGTAAAATGAAGCAGAAGCTTAGACGACTAGAACGAAGATAGCGATTATCCAAGTCTGAAATTCTTTGTCAGTTCTTCAGAGATGAGAGTTGGAAATACAATTACCTTCTACAGGAAGAAAAACTGAAGTTTCACTCTCAAAATCTGCAAGATTGTGATTCTCGTCAATTCTTCCAGAGAATTGGTCGGCTATTTCAGCCGAAAGCAACAAAAACTTTTACATCGGATAATAACCGGGCAGTGCCTCTCACTGAACGTTTTTCAAGCTATTTCTCTGACAAGATTGAAAACATAGTCATTGATCTTCAACAAACCTCCAACTGTGACATCCCTGAAATAGCATTTTGAACATCAGAGGAAGCTTTTGATGGGTTTTTATCAGTTGAGGAGGAGCAGGTTGTGAGACTGATTGCTAAATCAAAATCAACAACTTGCAGTCTTGATCCTGTTCTGATCTCCCTGGTAAAGCTTTGTGCCCATGAACTTGCTCCAATGATGACTCTCATAATTGACATGTCATTGGAAAAGGGGTATTTTCCATATCTATTGAAACACTTCCATATTTGTCCAATATCCAAGATCGTGGAGTACCACAGGGATCAGTTGTTGGCCCTTTAGCCTTTACTCTATATTCATCACCACTACAGGATGGCATCAATCACCATGGAATTCCAACATGATGTATGCTGAGTGCTGACGACACCCAACTTTACATCTTTCTCAAACAAGATGAAGCAACATCAGGGATTGTTTAGCTTCAAAACTGCTTGAAAGACATAAAGATGTGGTCAACACAAAACTGTCTGAAAATGAACAATAATATAACTGAGATCATTCATTTTTCTAATTGCGATAGATCTTGTAATCCTATCACATGTATCACATTAGGTAATACTTCAATATGTCCAGTTTCTAGTGCTCGTAACCTTGGAGTTGTATTTGATGCTCATATTTCTGTGAATAATCATGTCAGTAATGTGTGTCGTGCTGCTTCATTTGCCCTTCACAAAATTGGTAGCATTAGACAGTATTTGGATAAAAAATCTACAGAACAATTGATTCATTCCTTGGTTATGTGTCGCATAGATACATGTAACAGCTTACTGTATGGACTGCCTAATGCTCAAATTAGTAAATTGCAACGTATACAAAATTCTGCAGCTAGACTTGTCACCAGGACTCGCACACGTGAATCCATCACACCCATTCTCCATGATTTGCACTGGTTGCCGATACGGGCAAGAATATATTTTATTTAAAGTTTTGGTTCTTGCATATCAATGTATCCATGGTTTAGCCCCTGTTTATCTTCAAAGTTTGGTTCAGGAGTACCAACCAGCTACAAATCTGCGTTCTATTCATACATTTTTGTTTACACCCCCAGTCATTAAAACTAAGTCCTATGGTTCCCGCTCCTTCCAATCAGCTGCAGTTCAGTTATGGAACAACTTATAATTACCAGATGTTGTCAAATGGGCCAAAACATCAGAACAATTCAGAACCCAGGGCAAAACATATCTGTTCAATTTGTATAACTGTTGATTTCATGAGAGTACGTGCATAGGGACTTCAAGGTGGTATGCGCCATGTAGGAATGGTTTTTATTATTGTTATTATTCTGTAAAGATTACATACCATAGACTACATGTCTACAAGGCGGGTTCCGGAGGGAATTTTCAGTGCTACCAGAAAAAAACTACCGCAGGGCAGCGAGCTGGAAACTCACCGGGATGATGTCACCTGGGCGTATATCACTTTTACTCCCGGGACGCGCGGCGAAATCAGCCAATGACACGCTCCAATTTGATCATGAATACTTATGCGGTGTAGTAACAGTATATATAGCTTTAGCTTTGTGGTCACTTTTGAGGGCCCAATGGGAAGGACCAACTGTGTGCAAGTATTGGCTAGTGCGTATGTAGTACAAAGTACAAATGATAGATGTTATTCTTAAATGTGCACACAACTGTCTGAGTGTCACATGTCATCAGCAGTGCATTCAAATATGCCTCCGAATTATCTCCCAGGAAAGTTAACTTTATTGCTAAAGAACAATTTTTTTTTCTTTGTTTTTCAGGACCGAATGATTGTACTCATCATAGGAAATGCTGTCAATTGGTCAATGTAAGTATGCTGAAAATACTACAAATGAACCATTTCAAGATGATAACCATTTCATTACAAATAGATTTTTCATGGACCCTCGTACATAAACAAATGATGACAATATGTGACCACTCACAAGAGCTGTGTGTGCTGCACACCTGGCACACTGATTCATGACCAAATGACTAGGAGAATGCGCAGTGTGGTGTGCACAAAACCATGGTGTCTGTAAATGCTTGAAAGTTGCCTTCTTTGTCTGCTGGTTGTGGTAAGATTAAGAGTCAGTTTTTTGATAACCATGTGTTCAAGAGCATCTATGCAAAAAGCTGTGAATATTGTTCCAAACAGAAACAATCATCTAGCCCTTCACCGACGTATAAACACTGTGTACTTAGTGTGTTACCTACCGAGTGAAAGTTGGAAAAAATCACTTGGTTGGGACTCGAACCCCCGACCTCCTGCTTTATAGTGCAGAGTTCTTACCACTCTACCAATCAAACCAGCCAACCGATCCCGTTAGCTTGGTAGTCAAGTGGTAAGATGTCTGCACTAGAAAGCAGGAGGTCGTGGGTACGAGTCCCACCCGAGTGATTTTTTTCCAACTTTCACTCGAGAGGTAACACAGAGAGGTGAAGCGCAAAACTTAATTTGATTTACATCACCCCAACGCAAAATTCCATCTTATGAGTAAACAATCATGCTGCACACGCGCAGAGGTGATCCAATCATTGGCTTTAAATAAAAGCTAGCTACCGGTCTCCATAATTTGGTGATGGGGGGGGGGGGGAACCAGTCAAGAGTCTGTCTCGAAACGCAATTTCTGTGACTGGGACTCGACTCAAGTCACATCTGCACCAGACTCAGACTCAGTCTCGACCATCATGATCACCTTTTGAAAACATTCCGATGTTTTTCCAAAGTAATGTGAAAGGAATAATGAAGAATGTTAAGCACATGAACCACATAACGCATTACTCTCCAGGTGGTGCATTCAAATAGTAAGGTTTGTTATAGGTTTTGAATCAATTACTTTAACACTTGTATCATTCCAATCCCATGAAAAGGTATTTTAATTTTGTTGTAGAACATTTTTGGGCTTCATTGCTTATTTCAATTTCAAATTTGCAACAACTTGTTTTGTTTTGGTGCAATGTAATTCATGAATGTAGCCTTCCAATTTGTCCTTGTTTTCATTTGAATTGATAAAGTAATTTCTTTTTTATCGTTCATTTCAAATGCTTCTGCCAGTCAATTTTGTTAAAGTCAGAATTTTTGACAACCTCTTTGACTCTCCTCAACTTATTAAGTAGATTTTGTGAAATATTGTCACTCTTCCTTTCGTAATTGAGTAAAACAAATTAGGGGTGTGGCAACCATATTAGAAAAAAGAGGGCGGGGTTTTCAGTATGCCTACCATGGAAAAATTGTTACCACATTCATAAAGAATTTCTAAATTGATGTATAGATAAACATTGAAATCAGGCATAACATGCATGTAAAGATCTGCCTGTTGCCATCGTTCAACAGGGAATGTACGCATGCGTTGCAAGTGGACTGTGTGACTATGTACTGTGTGACTATGTGTGTGGGAATAGTTGCATGAATAGTTTCATGGAATTAATGGACACTTGAGGTTCTCTATTATCATTTATGTAAATCTGAAGCACTTAAATAATTGGCTGTTTTGGCAACCTGCCGAAACAGCCTTTGTTTTTGTTAAATTTTTGGCTTTTTCGCAAAGTTGCCTTTGTGTTTGTTCTGGGGTTTTTTTCTCTTCAGTCTTCTTCTTCTTCTTGTTCCACCCAAAATCCCATAGACTTTGTGCACGATTTTTCTGTGCGGCACTTGGAATTTATCTTTGTCGTACATTATTCAAAGTTAGCATAGGCATAGTCCCTATAGCAAAGATGTGTCCCGAAGATTGACGTCATGATGATGTCATCGTGGGTCATGTGACATCATCATTCATGTGCATATTATAAAAATATTATTATAAAGTCCTATATCTACAGAACTGTCAGTCCGATTGGGTTGAAACTTGGTACATAGATAGACCGGGATGTGTTATAGATGAAAATTGAGGTGACGTCATGATGATGCCATCACGGGTGACGTCATCATTCATGTGCATATTACAAAGTCCTATATCTACAGAACTGTCAGTCCGATGGGGTTGAAACCTGGTACGTAGGTAGACCGGGATGTGTTATAGATGAAAATTGAGGTGATGCCATGATGATGTCATCATGGGTCACGTGACGTCATCCTAAAAGTGCATATTGTAAAGTCCTATATCTAGAGAACTGTAAGTCCGATCGTGTTGAAACTTGGTATGTGAGTAGACGGGATAGGCAAAAATTTAGGTGAGGTCATCATGACGTCATTCTGTGATTTTATATGAATTTTTGGAATTTTGGACCTTTAAGCCATATTTCACGAACACAACATGCAAAAATTTAAAATTCTTTTCTAATTATGTTTGTTAGGTAATAGGTATATGCACAACATTTTGAAAAATGTGTGACGTCATCAGGACGTCATCAAAAATTCGATTTCTGAAAACACACATAAGGGAAGGTCCGATCGTTATGAAACTTGGTGGATAGCTAGCTAATGGTGCCAGTATGCAAATTCCGATAAGATGTCACCATGACGTCATCGGTTGATTTTTTACATATTAACAATTTCATTGCACTTCCAAAATTTAACACTTCCTTTCATTGGATTGACTTCAACTGTAGTACAAACCAAGACCACAATGCAAAAATGTGCATTAACAACTGTAATCAAGATGATGTCATAGTGGGACATGTGATGTCATCAAATGCCAAATCCGAAGTGGTGTCAACATGACACCAACAGCTAATTTAAACACATTTTATATCTGTTGGCTATACTAGCTTAATATAACTTTTTATGAACTTGGAACCAAAAAAAATTAAAAATTTACATGACTCCACATTGGCAAAAAAGCATAAAGTCATACAAAATAAAATAAGCGGAAAAGCCCTTTGTTCTGTTCTCATACAGACATAGATCTCTCGTTTGTTTTTTTCCTTTTTTTCAGCCATTCCCCATAGTATTTGTACACATTTTCATTGTGGAAGGCACTTTGGGCACTAAAATCAATCCAATTGACTTTATACTTGGCACACAATTGGACCAGCATCTGTGCCGAACATTGATGTCATCATGACGTCATCACGTGACCTGTGACATCACAATATATGTGCATATTTCGAAGGCCTATATCTCCATAACTACAGGTCCGATCAGGTCGAAACTTGGTATGTACCTGAACTGGGATGTGTTATAGATGAAAATCCAATGGACGTCACAATGACGTCATCACGTGACATGTGAAGTCATATTAAAAGTGCATATTTTGAAAGCTCATATCTACAGAACAACATGCCTGATTGGGTTGAGAGTTGGTATGTATCTAGACCGGGATGTGTTATAGATGAAAATTTAAGTGACGTCTATATTAAAAGTGCATATTTTGAAGGCAGATATCTACATAACTAAATGGCCGATTGGGTTGAAAGTTGGTGTGTTCCTGAACTGGGATGTGTTATAGATGAAAATTCAAGTGGCGTCATGATGATGTCATCACATGACATGTAACGTCATAGTGAATGTGCACATTTTGAAGGCCAATATCTACAGAACTACAGGTCTGATTTGGTTGAAACTTGGTATGTACCTACATTTTGTAAACTGGGATGTGTTAGATATGGTTTCCCAAATCTGCCATCTGCCATTTCGCATCTGGCATCTCACATCTCGCGTCTCGCATCTCGTGTCTCGCATCTCGCCTTAAAAATCTCGCATCTCGCATCTCGCGTCTTGTGTCTCGCGTCAAATGTAATTTGATTTTTTCCTTTGATGGCGTGTGCGCTTCCAACATTAACGCACAGTGTATTTCCTGTGTGTAATATGGACATTGGCCTACATCTGGTTTTATGGAGCGCCAAAAGTGGACACCCATATTTTCTCACTTTCTGTTAGTAGAATTAAAGGTGTTTAGAAATTGCAACACCTGTTTTTAAAAGAACTCAGCGTCTGAAAAGTGGACAACTAAAAATCTCCTAAAGTGGACAACTCCATATTTCCATTTCTTGCTTGCTGAAATTGAGATTTTAGAAGTCTCAACACCCGTTTATACTTAAAAAGTGGACACTTAAAAATCCTTAATTTCTGTTAGTAAATATTTGGGTTGAACTTATTGTAGAAACCATCATCTTGTATCTTTGCAAGCCGAAATTTTGTTGTGAACCGAAAGTGAAGGAACTCAAATTCAAATTGTCTCAAGATCTACTTGGGTGCATTATTACAGCATTCCTACATTTGATTAGGAACAATCTGTGGGCTGTTCACGTCATCACATTCTTCATTTCATTTCATTTCATTTGTTTTATTTATTATTTCTCAGGCAAGAACTCATACAGACACAAAATATAATACAAACATTTTGAGTAACAGGCCAGGATGGCAAAATTTACACTAACACACCCGAAGAATTGCCAAAAAATCAAACTAAATAACTGTCTGGTGGCTCTCCTGAAATGCTATTGAGTACAAAGAAAACAATTAACATGCATGTATACAATACCTAGTCGCGTCAAATATATTGCTTTTTGCAAAAAAAATAAAGAACGCCAAAAATATTAAATAAGAATAAAGATAAAATACGAACAATTAAATCAAAGACAGGGATATCAAATCTATGGATAATACAAACAATTTGCAACAGATAAGACAATTGACAAGTACAACAACAAGAGCTAACTTTGCATATTAAAGGTTACAAAAACATTAGGTTAGCCTATACAATTTTACCTGTAGCCCTCAACCACCAATATTACATTGCAATATTGTTTCTCTTAACCCTCTTTCTCTCCCAACGTAGGGATTCATTAAAAAAAATCCAAATGTATCAGTTTATCGTTTTTATTAGTGTTATATCTTTTTGTGGCGAAGACAACTTGATATTTTTCTGATAAAATGCAGACTCATACCCAACTTTGCATATTGATTTATGTACATGTAATTATCTTTAGAAGACCTAAATCATTGTAAGTAAAACTCTCAGCAATTTGCATTAGAGTATCTCGTGAACCCGGAATCAACAATGTTTTCTTAGGGAATTTGTAAATGATGATAATCCCAAAACAAACATATCTTTGACAGTTGTCAGTAATGCCTCCCATAATTTAGGAAATCTATGAAAAAGATTTGATAAATCACCTGGCTCTTTGATGGTGAAACTTCACAACATCAGTGTGTCTAGCATTAACAACAATGTAATCATCAAAAGAAAGCCCTGTTTTTCTTTCTTGTAAGATTAACAATTTCAGCAGAGATCCACTTGTGATCCTTTCTTCCTTTCTGTTGAGTAACGGGTACAAAATCTTTCATAACAGCGAACAGGAGATCTTAAAAATTATCCCAAATCTCACTATTCTCAGTTCACCTATAAGCCCTGTCTAAAGTGTGGACGATTCCGATGTGAGAAGGCTGGTCCATACAGTAGCAGCTAATGTCTAATCTGACGGTCCTTTGTAGCGTTCTAATAATTATCTTCACCTAATATTTATCATTATCTAGTCTCTGGTGATTGCATCCCATAACGCTGGTACTCTTGCACTGACAAATTTCACTAAATCTTTTGACATGGTGAATCATGAGGGGCCATATCATAAGTCTGACGTCTGATAGGTTCGACGCCTTATAAGTCCTAAATTTCGGACTTATGAGGCGTCGAACTTGAGCGGACCCCAATCGTAAAATTGCTATTCACAAACTTTTTGCAGTTAGGTATATCACCCACTATTGTGCAATTGATCGCTTTTTTTCTCTCAAGCAGTCGTCAACAAAGGTTAAGGTATAAACAAACATTTTCTGATTGGCATACTCTTTCTGGGGGTGTGCCCTAAGGTACTAAACTCGAAACTGTTATATTTCTTGCTTATATTAATAATGCTATTGATTCTACTCAGATTAAATGCTTGAAATATGTAGACGATCTCCCTCTCTACGAAAATAGACACATCAATGGTGTTAGTAGGATTCAGGCAGATTTAAATAATCGCAATGACTGGGCGTTGGCAAATAAAATCCACTTGAACCCTTCAAAATGTAACACTATGCAGGCGTACTTTGTGAAAAAAATCCTCCCTATGTGCAATATTCCCTATCAAACGTGCATCTCAATAAGGTTACCAGTGTTAAGTTGTTAACTGTTTAATACTCGACAACAAAATTTGAAATGGGATTCCCATATTGTGGACATTGTTGAAAATAAAAGCCAACTAGAAGCTTTTCGTGTTAAGGAAACTCAGAATGACAGGGTTTACTGACAACGAACTTGTGACTGTTTACAAAGAAAGTAAGGCCCTTTGTAGAATTTGCTGCCTCATTATGACACTCGGGTATCACCACAACTCTCTCTAACCTATTGGAATTAATCCAAAGAAGAGTGTGCCCCATTATTTTGGATCAAAAATAAACTGCATATGAATAAGCTTTTATAACTTTTGGTCTGGAACCCTGGACATATGCAGAACCTCCCTTTGTAAAAAAAATTGCAATGAAATCTTTCAAATCGAGTAAATTAATGAATGGCTCGTCGAATCTGAAAAAACCGGTATGAATCTCCGGTCCAGACGAACACTTCATGTTCCATCCTTTTGATGGCTAGCAGAAAATTTAGTATTTTTTTCAACCGGTGTTGCACACGCCATCAAAGTAACATATCAAATTACATTTGACGCGAGATGCGAGACTCGAGACTCAAGACGCGAGATGTGAGGTGCGAGACCCGAGATCCAAGATGCGAGACGTGAGATGTGAGATGCCATGTGCGAGATGGCAGATTTGGGACACCATAGTTATAGATAAAAATTCAAGTGACGTCACTATGACCTCATCATGTGACATGTGACGTCACATTAAAAGTAAGTTATTAAGGCCCCTATCTACAGAACAACATGTCCGATTGAGTTAAAAGTTGAAAATGTACCTAGACCGGGATGTGTTATAGATGAAAATTGAAGTGACCTCACAATGATATCATCACATGACATGTGGAGGCATATTAAAAGTGCATATTTGAAAGGCCAATATCTACCAAACTGTATTGGTCCCGATCACTCTCCCGCACATGTTGTCCTATCAGTCTTACATGACATAAACATACATTAACAAATTACCGAAACAGCAGTATGTTTGTACACAAACATAAGTAAATCTAGTTTTAAGAGAAAGTGTACAAGAATTTAATGGCCATGATCGCCTATTTGCACAAGAGTTAAAATTAGACTTTCTACTAGTCTTCCAGTGAGATTGTCCTAATCTTCAACATGACCACCATTCCTTTGGATACAGACTTCCGCCTTCCTCAACATGTCATTTATGACATGCCTGACCATTCCTCTGTCCTGTGTGATACTAAAAAGGATCTTTGTTGTGGTTCGCACTGATGTCTAATCATCTTGTTCAATACTATTCAGTTAAAAAATAACATGTGTGTCCATATCCATGCACTTGTGACTCGGACTTGGACTCGAACCCAAAGGACTCAAGATTTTGACTCGGTTTCAACTCTCGTGACTAGAGACTCGGATTCAGACAAGAATGACTCCACTACAACACTGAATATGGGCACTATGAGCAAGGTGTTGGCAATGAGTTCATCAAAATTTTTGCCCAACTTCCCTCTCTTTGTTATCGTTGAGGGGGTACTTGTTCTGAGTGTCCATAGACTGCAAAATAAGGACCAATTCCTCTAATGATACCTCTTCAAGTCCTCCTGGGGCAAGATGTGATCGTTCTCCCTCCACATTACCGTCACATGCACATCCATGCACTTTCATGGATTATTGAACAGTATTATAGGCAGTATTATAAACCATTCCCAAATGACTGGCTATTTTCTCCACATATTCTGACTTGTAGGGAATTTTTAAAGGCTTCATAGGGTCAAGTCATCAGATGACGTAAGCTTTGGATTTAGGTCAAAAGCCCTTCTTGGCAACTAGGGTCTAGTCAGGTCAGGGACAGTGATTCCTTACCATTCATGAGTGGTACTTATCATCTTCGATCTTCACCAGCTTTTGGGACCCAGTGGCAATGTGCAATTGTATACTTCTCAGTGTTCTATGCCCTTACGGAATTCCCTAAATATCCAAATGGATCGCCATTCAAGTAAGAACATCACAATTTCTCCGAAATTGGTGATTAAAAGAAAACAGATCAGGAAGAGCATTTGCCTTCAAAGGGGTACAAGCTGTGTGCATGGAAGTTTGTGGCTTTTGGCAACTTTTCAGCGAGGTTGGCATGCATGCAAAAATGTTTTGCAAAAACGGACATGAATGTTTCTCTTCTGAAATAAAAAATTCGTTCAGATTTTGGGAAACATTTGTCAACCTTCAAATGTTTCATTTAGTTTGACTGTACATGTATTTGTTAAATTCCTTATAATAGCCAATTATAATGATAGAATAAAAATATACATGGTATAAATGATACTTTTTTTGTAACTTTGAGCTACTTGTTCATGTACTTGAAAATTCTGACACTTGTTTTAACATTGTCAAGCAAGAATGTCTGAAATGCATTTTTGTTAAACAAAATTTAATATTGAAACATGAACAGTTGGAGTTGACATTTGAGACACTTGTTATCCATATAACACATCTAATATGTAAAATGGTAACTGGTGTCTCAACTGTAATCCATAATGCCTGAAACCTGGAATCCTTATGAGGTTTGGGTTTCAGACATTTGGTCACTGTTACAGATATCAAATGTCTCAAATGGTGACCATGTCTGAAACATAAACTCCATTGGTTATGATTTAGAAATTGTGTCTGGAACAAGACCTTTCAGACATTCATGGTTCAGAGTGCATGTTTTTATTTTCAGACTCCCTCTAGTAGTTGATTGATCAGTTATTGAACATTTTGATGTATGAACACAATTTCAAATCATATGTTTGTTAATGTTATTCCTTTGGTGTGTATTGTATTTTCCCTTCTGCCAGAACAATCTACGGCCTTGTCAAGATGCCCAAAGATTTTAATTCATACCTGTTGGCAATTTTCCTTGTCAATCTGTTGCTTTATGTGGCATTTTACATCATTATGAAGGTGAGTTTTGTTTATTGAACAGAAGATTATGTTGTGCATGATGTGTTCAAGTAGCTGTATAGTTGAAGTAAATCTAATGGCATTTTGATTGCTTTATCTTTTGTTAACATACCACAATGCTTCTCCTTTGCCCTTGCATAAGTAATATGTGGAACCATGGTGTATCACTGTCTGGCCATTATCAAGTACATAATGTATGTATGCCCTCTCTGTGTAAGCTATCATCTATCCAAAACCAATGGCAGATGGGTTGCATTTTCAAATCTTGCTCACACATGGAAATAAAGCAACGGTATGTTTGACGTGCATGGAGAGAAAGGATTAAGAACTGCTCTTTATTGACATCTATTGCTTATGAATTAATTTGATAGCAAACTGATTTGTGAATATCTATATATATAAGGGAGAGTTTAACTCGGCCTCCGAGACGATGTTTGCTCATGAAAGGATCCGAGACCGCGGGCTCCCGCGGCGCCAAAATCGCTCCACGTCCGTGGAAAAATGCAGAGGGTGTCTTCCGCCGGGTCGGACACTTCGGGTCGTCCTGATTTTCCCGTACGGACCGGCGATCCGTTTCGTCGATTTTTCGTGAGGAATTTTTTCGCAGGAATTTGCCGTCGTGTGCGCTTTCACGTTGACTGCCTGGCCGCCCCCTGTGCTGGCTTTTCTGCGTGTCTAGACTGTGCGAGGTCAGCGAGGTCAACGTAGGGGTTTCGTTTACGTGTTCTACTCGGCCGTACTGCAAAAGCGTTCACCAAACGTTAGTATGGGGTGACCTTGGCAAAATATTTTTTCTCCATGGTGCGTGGCCACCAAGTGTTCCAATCTTTCCTGTGCTTTGCTTGCCGCCCCTGCGCCGAGTGCAACGAATACTCAGAAGGACTACACATTAGTATGCCTTGCGCGGTCTGACCAATCGAAAGTCTACACTGCGTGGTACTTCCCGGCTATGCGTAAAACTGTCGATGGCAACGCGTACTGGAGCCTGCTCCACACCCTGGAAACGAGGTTGGGTCTACGGTTCTCGGTATTGCACAAGCATGTGACGTCGCGTGATAGAGTGCTGTTGCTTCCATAATGTGTTTACAGCTCCATGCTTCCACCACCAAGGCTGAGCGTTGTGAGTTCGCTGCCCGCCACGTATAATATTCAGTGTCGCGTTATAATTTTGGGGGCCTGTTTGGGATCATCGAAGGATCGATGCATTGCTTCAAATGTCGCGATCTTAAACGCAGTCACGAAAAACAATCAACGAAAAAGTGTCCAACCCGGCGGAAGACACCCTCCACATTTTTCCACGGACTTGGAGCCATTTTGCCGTCGCGGGAGACCGCGGTCTCGGATCCTTTCAGGAGCAAACATTTTCTCGGAGGCCGAGTAAAACTTGCTGTTATATAGATGGTTGAACCAAGTTCAATAAAAGTTGTATCGACTTTTTCCTCGCAGACAGTCTCGCAAATTGTAAGAAGTTCAAGTTTCCGTTTGTTGAAGAGTCCAGTACTGAAACTTAATTATGACCTTATAATTCACTTTTTCTTCCCCGAATGAAAATTGTAGCCTACTATAATGATTCTATTGCTCAGAATACACGTACCTGATTCAATTACTCCAAACTCAAAACTTTTAAAGATGATCTTTTCCTGAAATTGATTTTAGTGGTCAGAAATTGCCTCAGATCACACCACAGAAATTGCTTTTATACAACTGCATGTCTCCTAAACTATATCCCCCATTTACATTTAACTCCCCACATTTTCATCCCCAACACAATACGCCCTACCCGATCTATGATCGGGTAAATCAGCTTGTATATATATATATGTATGTATATAGAAGTGCCATGAGTGCCTTTTAGGCGGATACCGGTGCTTTACAAACATTCTTTTATTATTATTATTATTATTATTATTATATATATTTTTTCTTAATTTGATCAACAGGTTCGAAATGGAGAAAAGTTAATACCTGCAGTTGTTGTCATTATTATATTAGCACTTGTGATTTGGGGTCTGGCACTTAACTTCTACTTCATGGGACTCACTGGATGGGAGGTAGGTTGCTTTCTGCCAATTCAGAGATTTTGCATGTTCCCCTAGGCCGCCCTCAGGTGGACCTGAAATTTGCATGCACCACAAGGAAACTGTTGGTGTCAAGCAGAAAAGTCATTCACAGGTCACAAAACTGAGAAATTGTGTGTTTATCGTGGAAAAAGCGGCATCTCAACACAAAATAATCGCAACCATGATCATGTCACCCACAATACCATGAAAATTCCATAGCATAGATGTGATCATGTAAAGTCTTCAAAATGGTGGTGCACGTAATGATAACAATCAAATGATCTTCCATGGCCACATCAGTTCATTTGGCCATTACGTTGATTGGCTACACAATCATGATGTCGCATGATGTCGTAACTTCACACATGTCGACTGCAATGGATTCCCACCTGTCGGTAACATGTGCCATTCCTGCAAGGAATTTGAAAGTTGATTTTGTTGTCAGCACTGACTGATGCCGATCATCTTCATATCGTCGCAGTTATACTCAGGTTGCAACAAATCAGAGACTGATATGTTCCTGATGATCGTAGTTCAGGCACATTGTGTTATCACGAAGTCTGTTTAAAGCATCAGTCCCTTCCATGCCATTGCAGCCAAGCTGCTGTGGCCGTGGAGAGTGCTATCAACAATATAATTATTTGCAATTGTTAACAATGTGAAGATCAATAATGGAAGCCTGTAGGTCGGGTATCACTAAATCCTGCAGCACTCATGCGGGTAGGATTGCATCATCCATACCATTGGTTGTTGTGTCAGTTTGACTACATGATATGCACATTTGGGCAGTTAATTAATTGTGGAAAAATTTGATGCATGTGGTAATGGCCAAGGTACAATCAAAACAAAATTACAGCTGAGAATATCTGGCACCTTTGCTGTGGTTATGCTGCATTACATTGCAGAAGGTGTCCACCATCATCAATGGATTTTTTTTTAATCAGTTAAAATATCCAAGCGCTTCGATGAAAGTCATAGCAGGTACCATTGGCCAGGGTTATGTGACCCAGCTAGGCTCTATTGATAGGGATTGATTGTGGGAAAAGAGCTTCCCCAGAACATGACGACTGATTTCGATGTTTCTAAGGGGCCATTCAAAATTTTTGTATAAAGGAGGTTAGATGGTAAAGACTTGAGGGCATCATTGCCAGAGGTACATGCATACCTAACCCATGTTTCTGTAAATTAGTTGTGTACAAAAATTTTGTTACTTAAGTTTTGTTGAAAGGTAGAAATAGGTAGAATATAAGCATGTGTACAACTTTGCCTTTCGGATGTAATTAGTGTGCAGACAAATTTCAAGAGGTGTAATGACTTGAGTCAATGACTTGACTTGAGTCCGACTCTAGTCAAAATTTTTGGTGACTTGACTCGACTCGAGTCTCTAAAGGTAAATGACTTGACTCGACTCGAGTAATTGCGAGCAAATGACTCGACTCAAGTCCCTTATCAGAAGACTTCACTTGAGCAAAGACTGATAAGACTGAGTCCCAAAAATAAAAGCAAAACTTTGCGAAAAGTATTTGCAATGATTTACAGTGCAAAATTTATGTTCATGTCACTTTGCAAATACAGTACGGTACAGCAGCTACTTGTCATAAACAAACATACAATGTGTCACAGACTTCCACCTCATGGTTCTGGAAAGCATAAAATACTATCCAGGAACCGGATTTTAAAAAGATTTTCCATTTCGTTGTTTCATCATTGGCTTTTGGCGATTTTTTTAGCTCTTGCATTTGAACGCCGGCTAAATTTATGCCCTCCTTTAATAAATGTTGGTATATATTTTTCAAATATTTGTGACTCAAATTGACCCAAGCTAAATTTTTGACTCGACTCGACTCTACCTTTTTGACCGAATGACTCGACTCGACTCTAGTCACCTCTTTAAAATGACTTGACTTGACTTGAGTCACAAAAAACAGTGACTCGTTATAATTCTGCAAATTTCGGAATAAAAAACATTTTGTTCCTTGAAAGTTGTAGGAGTTCTTGATTCAAGTCACACAGGTTTTTTCTCAAAAACATCGCTTCAAACACACGTACACTTGTTCTCAATGTTGTGGCACCCAAAACAGGAAACTTAGTGCTTGTGCGCTTGTGTTCTTGGGCAAGGCACTTTATTACAATTGCCTCTCTTCACCCTGTAGTAAAATGGGTACCTGGGAAGGGAGAGACCGAATTGCACTGATCTCAAGCTGCTGCAGAAAAACGTCTCATTCTTGATGAACAGGGATAATAATTGTAAAGCGCTTTGAAACCTTAGGTATATAGCGCTATATAAGCACCACACTATTATTATTATTAACCCCAACTCCCTAGGGGGTGTGCAAAATCATATTGAAATTGGAGGATTCAGGACTGTTAGGGATAGCTATTATTACTGCAAATATGTACAGGCAAGGCAACAAAAAAGCAGGGCTTGCGAAATTGGCTGCCCGGCGTCCCGGGACAACCAAAATATTTTGTCGGACAACCAAAAGTTCCAGGTTGCCAGCCCAATGGGCAACTGCTTTTTTTACAAATACTCACACATTTTCACACTTTATTTGAGTCCATGGGATATTAGAAGTTCCAGAATCCTATACATGTGCACAGCGTCAAACAATAATCAAAAAATTATTTTAATCTAAAAGAACTAACTACCCATTCTTTATCAAATGGCACTAATGCTCACCGCCTGTGCCATTTAACAATTGTTGACTGCTGTGATGTGGGATATGTTTTGAACACCCGAGTGGCACATCCGCCTTGGGTGCTATGTTTTTGTCATACAACATGGCTTTGAAGGCTTGTCTACTACCCACACTACCCACTGCATGCGACGCTATACATTCTTTGCCTACTACAATGGCAACGCCGACTTTCCAGTACCGGGATGTAGGCTGGGTCACATGAGCTACAGCCCTATAATTCATGTGATTAAGTGTGACATTTGGCTATGGGATGGCATGCCTTTTCATCTTTTCCATGTTTGTCAGTCAGGTTTGTCTACCTTCCTTTATACCTCTAAGTTGATGCCCTGGGCAAAATTGTTAGAAGTCAGAAATGGAAAGGATTAAGTGTATACAGTATATATCCATCAAATATTGTTCTTTTGTTATGCAGAAGACCGCTGCTTTGTCTCGCGAAAGTAATGCCCCATGCCTGGTGATGGGTTTCTATGATGGCCATGATGTTTGGCATATCTTGTCAGCTGCAGCTCTTTTTCTCTCCTTTTTGGTGAGTTTCCAAACGTCAGTTCGTTTGTTCATGTATATGATGCATGGGGTAACAATGGATACATAAAACAGAACTTTAACAGCTTAGAAGTTGTGTACATGTATATATTTTTGGTAGTTAATTGGGTTTTCTTCTATTATACCACAATTGAGACAAATCAGGTTGGTGAAGTTGGATACTGCCCATCATTTTGGCTTCTGTTTTGTAGATAAGCAGTGGACTTTGTTCATGCACAGTAGATCACGCTGTGCTATGAGATCCCCATTCAGGGAACATACCCATGTGCACACACAAGAACACCCAAACGTGTGTTCACCGTCGATTGTGGACGTCTTATTTGTCCCTCTTTTGTTTGCACTCTCACTTTTTAGGAAGACTCCCATAGGTTTTGTACACGACCCCAATCGCGGACGTATGCTGGGAATCGTGGACGATATTGTTCTCTTTTATTCTCTGGTATTTTTCGTCCACGGTTTGAAAAGATGAACATGTACACGCATGCTTGTTCCGTAGATGTGGAGACTACACATGAGTTGTCCAATAGTACTATGGGGACCGAAAATGCTGTGGGACAGCAAAAAGTCCCCATAACTCGGTCTTAATTTGCCACACAATAAAAACTTCCCTATAGCACAGTGACAGCCTGACCACTAGTTGTTGCATAAATTCTGCATAAATTGCTGGTCTTTCTGTGCAAGCTCATGGTGTCTTCTTGTCACTGTTGAGGCCGTAATTATGATTATTTTTATTTCAAGTTTAAAGTCATTTTTTGTTTTTATTCTTTTTACATGTATTGTAGTTGGTACTTCTGATGGACGAGGATCTGGAGGGGAAAGATAGAATGAAAATACCTGTGTTTTGAAAGTCTATCTTTTGGGGCTTGGGACACCAACAGTTATTCCCTTTACTGAGTACTTTTCAACACAATTTACATATACCTTCCGAAAACTGTTATAAACTGCTTCATGTTTGACAGAGCCTAATTGATAAACTGTATACGCAGGAAATAGTAAAAAAGTTCAAAAATATAAGCAGCTTAACTTGATAACTCTCAGATTTCCTTGTGTTTAAGAACAAGGATCATGCAACTAAAGTCATTTAATATCTTGTTAAAATCTTGCTCTTAAGGCCTCTAAAAGTTGCATGATTATTTTGTAAGAGTTTTGGTTATGCTAGCCCCAAAAATATCTCTGAAGTATTTAGGTTATTTAAGTACATCATTTAGGCCCTAGACTCTTTTGAAATGACTTTGACAAATTTGGAATAATCAAGCTGAGGCACTCAACTTTATCAATTAGAATGACAAGGTCACACTTCACTGTTGACTAGCTGGTTCTGATTGAACTCACCCAAAGCTGTGTCAGGAAGCAACTGCAATAAAAATGGCCAACAACGTAGAAACGTAGTCAATTCCGGCTACAAATGTGATATGACGTTAGAGTTGTACTTAACTTTAAAATATTAAATCTAAAGCCAAAAAATAAGAAATCAATATTTTGGGTGGATTTGTGGTGGTGCAATGTGTGGCAATGTGTGACAAGGATTGGACCTTCCTGAAAAGACTTTAAGAATATCTTTCTGAAATTTCTGTTGTATACACAACATATATATTTACTCTCGGCAAATACGGCTGCCATAATTGCATGTTTCATTTTATTGTTATAACCCTTTTCCAGGGTTCATATCTGTTGAATATGACAGAACATAATGTATTGATTTTTAGATTAGAACCACTGTACAAATCAATAAATGACTATAAACAGAAGCCAAAGAATCATTCCTAAATTTGTGAAGATTTTGGGGGACTCGAGTAGGTGAATGTAATGTAGTGCTATATCAACTGCAATATAAGTTTGCAGGTCATATCCACTTTTTTTTAGCCATTAACAAATGTTATGATTAAACCAGTGGCAGCACCAGAGTCTAAAAAAAAAAATGGGGGGGGGGGCAATTGGGGGCAAGGAAGTATTTTTTTGGGGGGGGGCAGTCAATGGTCTGGAAATAAACCACTAGAGCAACTTAGAAGTGAATTCCTTTTTATGAATTAGAAATGTATCAAACTGCAGAATGGTGCATAAATGTATTACAAATGTACAAAGATGTTGGCTGCACACTGTCTACAGCTGTTTAAAGATATAGTCCATCATTTGTAATTTGTGCGTTTTGTTCGTTTGAAGCAACAAAAGTGTTCAAAATCTAATGAAGGATACTGAACAACTAACCTGATAAAGTTTCAGCTCAGCTTCAGCTGTATATTCCGAGAAAAACAGCATTCTAGGATCTCAATTTCCAATTAAAAGTTGCTGAATCATGTTTTGAATTGTTTTGAATTGCAGCTATACGCGATGTCGCGCACTGATTCGACAAATTATAGCAACCGCGCGCGCCTGTGCGTCGTGTCAATGCTTGCGCGCGCTGCGTCGAATAACAAAACGAACTACTAATTTTAATTTTCCTACGGTGCGTCTTAAGATGCACCGTTGGAAAGGCCTTCTTTCGTTGATTACTTCAAAATGATAACTTGCCAGAAAGAATCATTTCACAGGGAGTTTTGTCCCCTTACGATCTTTCAACCAAGTATGTTTTTCAACAATAATACGCCAGTTACTTTTTCGGATAGCTGCAAATGATGGACTACAGCTTTAAATGGATGTGTGGCGTGTTTTGTTTACCATAGTACCAATGTTTATAATGCTTTCATCCAAAATGTGTCCACAGAACCGATGATTCACTCTCTATCTTCAACTTGCTATGAAACTTAACAGCAAAGAAAATAACATAATTAATCGATTGTAGATAAAGTGTTGGGGGTAAACTGGGGGATGAGGGAAAGGAAACAACTTGGGGGGGGGGGAGAGAGTAAATTACCCCATGCCCCCCCCCCTTCTGTAGCGCAGCCACTGGATTAAACCCAAGTCCTTTTTTTTACCTGTTTACGTCCCTGTTCACTGCAGAAATGCTTGTTCGATGGTTAGACTTCTATCGGTACCCTATCTGTTTTGTCAATGAAAAAAATTATTTTGCAGTAATACCACACAACCACTTCAACTATTTCAAATAGCTTCTCCAGGTACTGTACTGCCCCAAACTTTCCTGCCTATTACTCCCTGTATGTGCCCAGAACGGCCCAAGCACTCTAATAATATTTAATGTGAAAAATGGAATGGTTACACGTTTCAATTTTGGCTCGGATTTTCCGACTAAAATTTTTATTTCTTTTGCATTTTCTATAAAGTCTAGTAAAATTTAAAGGGAATGTACATCATTGCCTTTTGATGTAAAGTTAAGTTTTTCCAACGGTGGTCAGCCGACCACCATTGGAAATTTATACAAAAATACCACTTTTCTTGAAAATGACTTCTCACAAGGTGCCATAATTTTATAGGATGCTTTAGACTGTCATTTACCAACATCCTAGTAAGGTATTTGGTAAACATTTGGTAGTTTTGTTTCTCGATGTTTGCAAATGTTGTATATTCCCTTTTACGAAGCATTTGTGTTGTATTACTCCACCTGAAAGGTAAAGTAGATCATTTTCAGCTTTCCAAAATTAACTGACAAAATTATTGTGTAAAAGCCTACTTGGTTTAAAGATGGGGATGGCAATAAAATCCCTGCGAAATGATTTTTTTCTGGCATGCTTTCATATGATTTTTGAATTTTTGGACGTTTAAGCCATATCTCACGAATGCAACATGCAAACTTCAAAATTCCATTTGTATTATTTTTACCTATAGCACATCATGATAAGATTTTAAATGAATTTTTGAATTGTTGGACCTTTAAGCCATATCTCACGAATGCAACATGCAGAATTCAAAATTCTTTTTGTATTTGGTTTTTTAGGTGATAGGAATTTGCACACAATTTTGAAAAATGTGTGACGTCAGAACTTCATTTTTGAAAACACATATAAGGGAAAGTCTGATCGTCATGAAACTTGGTGGATAGCTAGATAATGGTACTGGTATGCAAAATCAGAAGTGACGTCACGATCACTTCATCGGTTGATTTTTTATGACTTTTTCAATATTTAAAATTGTATTCTTCCAAAATTGTACACTTTGTTTCATCGGATTGACTTTCCAACTTGGTACAAACCAAGACCACAATGACAAAATGTGCATTGACGAGTGTTGTCAAGATGATGTCATTGCAGGGCATGTGGCGTCATGTGATAAAATTATATTTAGGAATTATTCTAAGCATTTTAAACAACCTTTAACTGCATGAAGACCCCTAAAAAGTGACTGCAAAAGGACCCACAAAACAAACGTGTAAAGTGCGGAAAAGCCCTTCATGTATGTTCTGTTTTAAACAGACATAGACCTCTAGTTTGTCAATTTGACAGTAGTTTTCAGCTGAATGAGAATGTGTCCCAGATGCTGATTTTGGGCGCAATTCAAAATAGGACTTGCCCATTGTTGAATTGAAATTGAGATCCTAGAATATTGTTTTCTTGGAATATACAGCATTCACAGAGCTAAAACTTCACCAGGTTAGTTATTAACTCAGTCTTTAGATTCTTAGTAGTTTGTAGCAATTTAAATCTAAAAAATGCAAAAATGACAAATGGTCTACCCTACCTATTATTTACATTGACCTAACATATCATATGGGATATCAGTAGAAGTGTAACCATCAAACAAGCATTTCTGTGGTATTAAAACTCTATGGTGAACAGGGATGTAAACAGATATCAATAAAACACTTGACTTTGATCATGCAAAAACCAACATGGCAGCCTCATCCCCAGGGCCTACTTTCTTTCCAACCTTGTTTCCAATAGTAGGCCCTGGGACGGGAACTCCTTAACTCGTGTTCTGATTGGCAGTGACATTACAGTATTTGCAAATATATGTTCCATAGAATTGATATATTTATTAACAATGCAAAACTATCCATATCCAACAAATGGACCAATGTCTCTTTAATATTATAAATCAGACCAAGTTCATGAGTATCTGCAGACACGATTTCAATAGTTTCACCACACAAAATTAATAACTAAGGACACTTAGTTATTTTTTTTAATTTTTTTTTATTTTCTATCCAATTTGATTTGCGTATGTACAGACGTTGTACAGACAGCAACATAGCCTTGCAATGCATGGATTTTTCAAAATTCCAGTCAAGCTTTTAATTCTACAATGTAGTACCAAAGAGACTATGGTGTGAAAATGTGATGAAGATGTGAGTTTTAGGCATTACCAACAGACTATTAATATATGAATCTAGAACACATCACCCACAGGGATCCTTATTTGTATACATATCCAGCATATTTTTGTATGCATGCAAAGGATCTAATTCTAGGATGAGAGAGCAGGTAGTGAAGGAGTACAATGCTAGAAACCCTGAGAACGAGGTTGCCAACATGGCAGTAACTCCTGGCCTATGCCTGCAGGGGAGAACACATCACCTCCCCTCTGTTTAGTGGATTCATACTTCTGGAGTTTGAAATCTATTCAAGTGTGATCCTCATTACTAATTTCACAAAAAAGTCTTTACCACCCTTAAGAATGAATTGCAAACAGGAACAATTAACTTGTAGCAGGGGAGCACGATTTTTTACAATTGTAAGTAAGATGTGTGTGTAAATAAATGATAAGCAACTACAACTGAGTTCTTTTAGTTCACCGAGGAAAATTGTCCAGACTTCAATTAGAGTATGTACATGTGTCTAATTATCCCAGTGGAACGATTACAAATCAAAGGAAAATGAAGGTGTTTTGGAAGTTGAATTCTTTTTGCATGTGATAGTCCTTGGTCCAGACTGTCGGTGTGCCAGAGTGTCGTGCTGGTGCTGCCCGACTCAAAAACTTGAAGACTTGGATGTTGTGTAGTGTCTGCAGGGAGTGAGTTGTAGCCATTGGTTTGGCTGGGCAAGGGCTCAACTTCTAGGCATTCCAAATTCATCCATCTTGAAACATTTATGTGAATGCTCCCTTGGATTTAACATGAAGCTGAGGAGCAGAGAATTTCTGTGCACTCTTTGTGAAGAGTTGTTGCTCTCGCATGAACACCTATATATTTGTGAAATTTAGGCACTTATAATGTTGTTTTGCGTGACAGTCCCTATTAGTGTGATCAGGTTAGGCTGTAATTGCTGGCTGGGATGACAAATCAATCACCATGCATCAGGCAATCATCAGCGATTGAAAGTTCGTCCCTGATCATATGGCCGTAATGCTGCATCTCTGTGTATTTCTGTACAGATAATTTCTGCTGATGTGCTGTTGATTAACAGCACGTTGAAGGATTGGATGCATTCATCACTGTTAACCTTGAATTAGTGTTGTGGCATACGTACAGCAACGGTCCTTGCTCAAGTGGTTTTTGTACTTGGTTCCTGTCGCAAGGCGGTCCCTGTCGCAAGGCGGTCCTTGTCGCAAGGCGGTCCTTAGCGCCGCCCTACTTCGACTGACATACAAATTTTACCATAGAAAAATCTAACATAATGTAGCGGGATCCTACTGGGCTCTTGTCCGCCAAGTCCAACAAAACACAAGAAAAGGGGACACGCAGGCGGGATTTCTAACTCTGCAGGAAGATGTCATTTATTTCGCCAAGGGGACTCTGCGGGCAACTTGCCGCACCGCTACCAGAACTGCAACTGATCAATTCCCAGCATAGACATGCACACAGTCTGAACAAATGTATACAATTGTAGCAACTTTACCCAACCCTGGAATAATCAAGCCAAGCCCTACCCGCGAAAGTGAACAAAAGAACCCCACTTAAAGCCAGAGTCCATCATTTGCAGCTATCCAAAAAAGTGACTGGTGTAATTATTGTTAAAAAACATACTGGTTGAAAGATAGTAAGGTATGAAGCCCGGGAAGGGACAGGGTGGAAATTTTTTTTGGAGTTTGCTAATTCGTTCACACGAATTACTAATTCGTTCGCACGAATTACTATTTCGTTTCCACGAATTCCTATTTCGTTCCCACGAATTCCTATTTCGTTCCCACGAATTCCTAATTCGTTCGCACGAATTGCTATTTCGTTCGCACGAATTCCTAATTTGTTTGCACAAATTACTAATTCGTGTGAACGAATTAGCAATTCGTGGGAATGAATTAGTAATTCGTGCAAACGAATTACTAATTCGTGCTAACGAATTAGTAATTCGTGCGAACGAATTAGTAATTCGTGCGAACGAATTAGCAAACTCCAAAAAAAAAATTCCACCCTGTCCCTGTCTTCACATGCAGTGCATTAACAATACAGCGCGAACAGCGACCTCACGCGGCTACTATTTTTATGCAAATTAGTTGGACTAATTAGTTGGACACAAAATAGCGCCTTGGTTCAATCGTCGGCAAAAGCTTATGTTTTTCTTTATTTTGCGCTGGATTTCTAGCGCACGACCTCGTATGCGAGAACAGATAAGTGTAGGCGAGGCTAATATGTGGAGTGTCCAATCACTCCTTGGTAAATCTACACATCATCAAATTATTGGCAGCTATTCGCCTTTTGCGGACGTGACAGGAACCACAGTTTTTGTGTGCATTGGTGCCGTGTGCAGAGACACACAACGTGTACGTGTATGGACACGTGTATGTATGCCACGTTTCACTATGCACGTTTCTACGCAACAATCGACCAATAAGAAAACGACATTTAAGGTCAGCTAAGGCTATTAACATAATGAGCACCAGCCCCAAAATCTCACATGGACGATTGAACCAAGGCGCTAGATTGGGTCCAACTGATTTGCATAAAAATAGTGGCCGCGTGAGGTCGGTGCTCGCAATGCACCGCATGCATATAGCGCTAGCTTCGCTCGTACCCCCCGCCGCGCCCTGCAAACAGGACGCTGGGATACTCTGATGAGCTTCACCAACCTCGTCCCCAGTGCTTACTTTATTTCCAACCGCGTTTCCAATAGTAAACCCTGGATAGGAAACTTTCTTCCTGTATCCTGATTGGATACCGCAATTGGCTAGTAATGGATTTTTATCGTGTACTTGGTGCTATTATTCACAACGTGTAGTTCGTGTTTTCGCGATCATTCGTCCACGCCTTCTCAAAAATACTAATTTCCTTTCCAATTTGCTCATATTAATATGAAATATGATACTGCATGTTGTCTCGATAAGATCGTAACAGTTTGATTTCAAAAATCGTTTTTTTCGTAACTCACGCCGTGTTCGCGCTGCTACGAATTGACTCTGTTTTTACCCCAGACATCGCATACAAAAAACAAACGCTAATGTGTAACGCATATCCAGGCACCAGACTTCCTCTTTTGCATGCATGTTCAAAAATCTTGCACATGCAAATGATCCAATACCAGGGTGAGAGAGCAGGTTGTGAGTAGTCCGAAGACATCCCCCCCCCCCCCCCCGAATAAAGTATTTGCATTGCTATCTTTATTTTTAGAAGTGATTAGTGTAAAATTGGAATCAAACATAAAATCAACTTTTAATAATAGTCATGTTTCAACTCATCAGCTATAGGGCCTATTCCCTTTTTAAGTTCCTCCTCACTGATATTGACTGAAGGGGGAAACTCAAACATCGTAATAAGATAGCCATTGATTTTTCAACTAGTGGGAGCAGCAGAACTGAAAAGATGTTACCCTGAGATAAAAGCGTTCACCGTACCATTCTAGGGTTTAAAATACCCCTTTACATATTATTCATGTAGGTAATAAAATAACCTGCAAACTTAAAACCTGATCATTTCTAATTTGACATAACTGTACCGTAATGAAAAATGTTGCCATCCTGATGAGAAATAATGGCAAAAAGCTAGTAACAGGGGTCTAAAATCTGATTGATCTAAATGGCAAAACTCTGCCAGATGCACTTCAAAAATCTGCTAGATTTATCAAAAAAATATATCACCTATAATTATTACACGAAATACATTATAAAAAAAAACTCAAGTTATACTCATTTCCTTAACCCAAGCAAAACACATAAAATTTCCTTATTAAAATGAATTAATAAATAAAAGCAATGGGGTGTGTCTAGCCATGGAGGAATGTTTCTTCTGTTAGATTTTCTGTCAAATGCGTTTTGTCCCCCCTCCAAAAAAACCATTGTCA
The DNA here is from genome assembly GCA_029964075.1 of Patiria pectinifera. Lineage (NCBI taxonomy): Eukaryota > Metazoa > Echinodermata > Asteroidea > Valvatida > Asterinidae > Patiria > Patiria pectinifera. The sequence continues at coordinate 26,666,694 of CM057150.1, forward strand.
AATCTAGCCGAAATTCGGCTAAAACGGTCACCCTGAAGATGAGGCAAGTTGCCGAGGCGCGCGCAGCTGCTAGCCACCTGACCCTTTCTTAACGTTGAGGGGGTACTTTTGCATGGATTTTTGTGGAGCACAAAAATTGCTTTTCCGGTCTGGTCGGTGACGTTTATCGCGAAAATTCGTCACGCTTGTCTCAGCTCTTTGCTCACCAGTGCCAGCCTACACTTACCAGCTTAATAGAGGTAAACTCAACCGGCAAGGATGTTTGGTTTCACACTGCAACGCATTTTTGTTTTGGGACAGATTTTCCTATTCGGTGAGTATTTACCTTCATATTTTGGCGATCATGTAGGGCCCTTATTTCGATCAAATTAGAATCAAGAATTTTTTTATTACTAAATAGTAAAAGTAAAAAATGACATTGTCAACCTAAACTGGCTAAAGCAGACTTCTCTCAATGCATTGACTCCTTTTTGGTTATTTTTGAACAGTCATGTAGGATGGGTTGCCCTATTATTATCGCGGTACTTATCACGTTTCTTCGGAATAGAGATTGCTCACTAACCTGCTAACCTACTCCTAGAACTATGAGGCTCCGCGTGACATAGATCAAGAAGCCCGCAAAATTGCCTGTAGCACAAAACACTAATAAAGTACAAAAACGTCCATCAAAATGCAGCCATTTCACACAGAACCACTGCACAGTTTGCCCCTATACTCCGTATTTTATCTCTTGACATACTCACGTATCTTGTGCTGAACTAACATAGGTGGATTCTGTCAGTTTTTAGGCCAAAATGATGAAAAATATGCCCTTTCCGCACTGAGCCAACCTGACACTTGAAACGTGCACGCATACGATCGAGCGATGATTTTCGGTTCGCTCGGAGCGCGCCGCGGCATGCGCGGGGGGTACGGTACATGCACTTGTACGCATGCACATACTATCATTTCGCTTGTACTGTACCCCCCGCGGCGGGCTCCGAGCGAACCGAAAATCATCGCTCGATCATATGCATGCACGTTTCAAGTGTCAGGTTGGCTCAGTGCGGAAAGGGCATATTTTTTTATCATTTTGGCCTAAAAACCGACAGAATCCACCTATGTTAGTTCCGCACAAGATACGTGAGTATGTCAAGAGATAAAGTACGGAGTATAGGGGCAAACTGTGCAGCAGTTCTGTGTGAAATGGCTGCATTTTGATGGACGTTTTTGTACTTTATTAGTGTTTTGTGCTGCAGGCAATTTTGCGAGCTTCTTGATCTATGAGGCTCCGCTCACGCGGAGCCTCATAGTTCTAGGAGTACTGCTAACCTTCCCAAATTGTCCTGTCTTTTGTGTTGTATAACTAGAGTTAAACTCTTCCTTTTCAAATTGATATAAACAAATCCGACGGTGGTGTGGTTTATTACGTGTACGATGCCTGAGAAAATAGACATGCTCGGAGTGTGCAAACGTAGGTGGACTCCCTATTATCGCGGTATGCGGGAAGTGGGTAATTTTTTTTATTAATAATAATATGATCTCAACTTTTTTATTCATACTTAATAGGCTTTAAAGACCAAAACATCCCTTGAATAAAGTCTGATATTTTCCCTGTAACGTTCACGTTGATTAAAGACTATATGTCTAGGTACTCCTAGAACTATGAGGCTCCACGCAAATCGAACGCTGTCGCGCTTGCACGAGTAAGCGAGGGGGAAGTAATTGAACGCACTCTGTGTTTAGACCATGCTTAATCATGGCTGCCATTCAGTCATGACATTTCTATGTTGATGTAAGTAAAAGATAGTGAGTCATGTAAAGCCAAGGCAAGTCCACAAAGACCCAATCCCTTCCTTCCATCCGAACTTGGTAATGGTCGGATAGACCGTTACACAGTTTACCCCTTAAAATTACTCTTCCCTCATTACAAACCCCAACACAAAATTTCCTAATTGTGATCGGGACATCAGCTTGTCTGTAGTTAAAAAACTAGGGCGATCGTGTAGTGTAGGGCCCTTGTCCCAACTAGGGCGATCGTGTAGTGTAGGTGATCGTGTAGTGTAGTGAATCCAAACAATTCGTCACGCCCTGATGACATCTCCCCACGCATCTTGAAATAAAAGGCAAAAGAAGTTGCTCCAGCCCTTACCATCATCAACTGTCGCTGGACTCAGGCATCGTCCCAAAAGACAGGCTCTGTGCAAACATAACACCCATATTCAAAAAAGGCGACCGTACCTCCCCATCAAACTACTGTTCAATCAACTTAACATCAGTATGCAGCAAGACAATGGAACACGTTCTTCAGTCCAACATAATGACCCACCTGGACTCATACTGTAAAAAAATTATCTGCCCTCAGCAACACGGCTTCCACAAAGGACACTCATGCGAGACCCAGCTCATTTCAACTATCCAAGGTGTTGCATCCGACTTGGACAAAAAGAAACAAACAGACATGATAATTATGGACTTCACAAAAGCCTTTGACAAGGTGCCACACAACCGACTGCTCATCAAACTTGAAATAGATACGGAATAAGGGGGAAATACGAAAGACAGCGAGTACTCAGACTGGGTGAATGTACACTCAAGCGTACCACAGGGTACATTCTCAGGACCGATGGATTTCATCGTTTACATCAATGATTTGCCAGATAACTTGTCCTCAAATGTGCGTTAATTCGCAAGACGATTGCATTCTGTATAGAACAATAGCTGGTCTAGAGGAAAACTCCAAACATATCTTGACGCACTCGCTGCATGGCAAAATAAATGGCAAATGGAATTCAATGCCCAAAAATGCTATGTGCTTAGAATATCACAAGCCAGATCCCCACACAAGAACTCTTACAGGTTAAATACTGCGGAATTGCAGGAAAACCCAAACCATACTGTACTTACCTACCGGTAGGTGTCAACATCACACAAGACCTCACATGGCACTCACACATCGATGCAACAACAGCCAAAGCTAACAAAACTCTGGGCTTCCTACGTCATATCTTGTACTCATGCTCAAAAAATATCAAAGACATGGCGTACAAGACACTTGTATGGCCAATACTTGACTACTGCTCTTCTGTGTGGGACCCACACACAGAAATCCTCACCGACAAGCTCGAAGCAGTCCAAAATAGAGCAGCTCGGTTTGTCACAGGGGTATACAGCAGAGGGAGCAGCGTCACTGCCAATAGAAAGGATCTACACTGGGAAGACTTAGCTATTAGGCGGAAAGTTGCCTGACTCAAGAACTTCCATCAAGCACTAGGGGGTCGCCTCGCCATTCGCAAGAAACATCCTGCGCCCGGTCCAATGGTCTACCAGACAAACTTCACCTACCACCAACTTCATACCAATCCAAGCAAACAAAAAATGCTACAAGCAATCATTTCTTCCACGCACATTGGTGGACTGGAACTCACTGCCTAAAGTGATTACAGCAATTCAGGATAAAGGAAGGTCCAAATCTGCCATCAACACTCACTTCAATATCATCTGTGAGAAAGAAGAAACCAAGTCAACCAAGTAAACAGCAAAACAACATATCCATACGCACAACCAACCCTGCCCGTGACCCCTGAGAAGGGGTGTTGGTGCAGTATTCATCAAGACAAGACAAGGCCCCTGTTTTGTTTCAATCAAATTAGAATCAAGAATTTTTTTATTTCTAAAAATGTCATTGTGAACCTATGAGCATACTTCTCTCAATGTTTTGACACCTTTTTGGTAATTTTTGAACAGTTTCTTGGGGTAGAAATTAGATTTTCCTATGCGGTTGATGGGTCGGTTGGTGCTGTGCAGCGCGATTTGTGTGCTCACGTTACACAAGGTACATCTTGCGGTGATGGCCATCTTAATTTTCGTGCTGCATTTTGTCGTTGTCATCATCATTGTACCCCCAAATTACCCTCAAAAATTCAAAACGCTGCCCTTTATCTACCGGTATGATATGTTCTTAATGTCGCCAACTAATTTGGTTGGTCAAATAATTTATAGTGGATTTTGTTCCCTTATAGGAATCGGGCCTGTAGATACACGATCGCCTAAACTAGGTTGTTACCCTTATTCTCAAACCACGAAACCCCATACGTAAGTAATGAACAAAAAGAATAAAGGAAAAGTTGCAATAATATTCATGAATACCCAAGATAGTTTACCCATTCCTATTGGTCGAGAGCCCGTCACGTGGCCGGTCTTAAACGGATGATAAAGACATGGCTGGCCGGTCTTAAACACTTTTCCACTGTCACATGAAATTTGGACTCCTAAAAATCCAGTGCCTCTTGCCGTTTTATTGGTTGAACGTTCACAATCCTCACGTAGACATGCACAATACTACCAGCAAGTCAGAATTTCATAAAGCTAAATTCACACTGCAACGTCCCAGTTGCATTCTGCGCGACAGACGCGCGCGCCAATCTCGATAAAAGGAGTTGTTTACATCTTACTTGCGTGCCGGACACTCCATTATTTACACATGTAGCCAGAGGGGTATTTCCAAAAACATGAAGTGAACTTGTTGAACAAAATCAGGTTTTTTTTACCTAAAAGTTTGAATATTTTTTTGACCGAAAAGGTATTTATGAATGGAAATAAATATGTGCTTGGTCCGTATTAATCACTCTGTTTAAGACCGCGTGGAGTCTGGGTGCTGAAAATTACCCAAGCCAAAAAGTAATCAGCACCCAGACTCCAAACGGTCTTAAACAGAGTGATTAAAACCTCCGAAACACACATTTATTCACTTAATAAGGAATCCACAATCCTCACTTCAACTTGAATTTCTTGAAATCAAAGTAGTTTTATCATTACTATAAATGATATCTGATAGGAAAGCCTATAAAAAAACCTCAGACGCACATCACTCTTTTGCAAACTAAACGTTGAGTCAGTGGGAATGCTTGAAATGATCATATGACCATATTTGCATTGTATGGCCACAGAATGCACCAAGCATGGTCCAAAGAAAAAGAACGTCAAACTCCACTATTATTCTTAGATTCAAGTTTTATCTGATGTCTCTTTTTCTGCATTTATTAATGCACATGATTGCCGTGTCGTATGAAAACCCAACTCCTATGAAAATCAGACTCCTTTTCCCTATTTTTGGTTAATCTCTTGCATGTGACCAGTCACTCTCCTAATTATCGTACTTCCGCATGTATACGCAATACTACCAACGAGTCCATATTTCATGGAGTTGGATATTCATGCTACACCGTTATACACAGTGACACTGATAGTGATACCACACAGTATGGATTGGGTTTTTCCCCCTTGACTAATGTACTGCATGAAGTTGTATGCATGACTTCAATTCTCCATTTTGATTTAATTGTCCTCAGCTTTTTAATATCAGTTTAATTGGAGCAAGTTAGAACTTCTTATTTGGGGCCAATTTTCAAAGCAAATAAAAATGTGTACTTGGTAATATGTGAAATACACGTCAACTGCAGCTAAATAATATGAACAAAATTGATTGTTATTTGATGGTGTAACAGGGTGCCTGCAGTTGTGCATTCAGCATTGTTAGACAATATTGATATAGTTTATGTACATATTTGTATCGGCAGTGTCTGCAAGGAAGACTCGTGATATGATCTACACTGATGTGACTGGCTTTTCTGCTTGTGTCAGGAGATTCAATGCTACTCACCAAATTGGATGCTCAAGTAAGCTTTACATTTACCAATCACATGAATGCTAAAGAAACTTAAAATTGAAACGCAGTTTGGAACTTAGCATGCGTGTAGCAGTGCCTAAGGTTCCCAGACACTGACTCCAACAATTTTAGAAATTCACTTGTGCTGGCAAAAGTGATTTGCCACACTGAAAATAATGAACACTGCTTAAAAATAAAATACTTTTTCAGTAAGGTAATTACAGCCCAAGGAAACTCAAAAGTACATCAAAAATGTAACGTGAGTAACCGTGGAATTGCCCTTCTGATTTTTTTCTTATTTTTTTCTTACCTTTTCTTTTTGTTCTAACCCAAATCCCATAGACTTTGTACATGTTTTATTGACCGCGGCACTTTGGACCTAAGACAAACTCGTATTCTAATGAAACCTAACCTATGTAAAGACCCCATAGTGAGTTTGTGTCCCGAAGAGTGATGTCATGATTACGTTGTCATGGGTCACGTGACGTCATCTTAAATGTGCAAACTTTAAGACCCTATATCTTAAGAAATGTAAGTCAGATTGGGCTGAAACTCGGTATGTAGGTAGACCAGGATGTGTTATAGGTAAAAATTGAGGTGACGTCATCATTACATCATCGTGTGAATTTATATTGATTTTTGAACTTTTGGACCTTTAAGCCATATCTCACGAACGCAATATACTAAATTAGAAATTCTTTTTGTATTATGTTTGTTAGGTAACAGGTATATTCACAAAATTGTGAATATTATGTGACGTCATTATGACATCATTAAAATTGCGATTTTTTGAAACGCACACATGTATAAGGGAATGTCCAATTGTCATGAAACTAAGTGGTTGGGTAGATAACACTACTAGTACACAAAATCCGAAATGATGTCACAATGACGTCATCAGTAGATTTTTTACGATTTTTGAAATATATGTACAATTTTATTCTGCTTACAAAATGGAACACTTTTATTCATCTGATTGGCTTCAAACATGCTAAATTCAAAATTCTTTTTTGATTAGGTGTTATGTAATAGATATCTGTACAATTTTTTGAAAAATGTGTGACGTCAAGATGGCGTCATCAAAAATACGATTTTTAAAAACACTTATAAAAGTAAAGCCGATTGTCTTGAACTTGGTGGGTAGGTAGATAGTGTTTTTTTTAGTATGCAAAATCTGAAGTGACGTCATGATGACGTCATCACCTTTTATTAATTTATCAACTTTTTTACATTTTCTTCTAATACAAAAAGTTGACAAAGTTTTTTTAAAAGTATTTCTTTACAAGAATTATTTGAAAAATGCGGAAAAGCCTGTGTCCTGTTCATCAAACAGGCATAGCTCTAGTTTTTAATTTTTTTGTATATTAATCTCCTCTGAATTTTAACAGAAAACCTACCTTCAATACCCCCAGATTTGCTTAAAAATGCACCAGAGAACTTCTAAAGTTAACAATTTTCCCACGCCATAAGGCTTCGCGCTACGAAGGATGTACCGGTAACTGGGCAAACAAATAGCAACTTCAGTAGAGTGAAGACTAAGTGGAAACACAGCCAGAACCTCTTTGGACATTTCCCGGTATGCTGTCTTTGCAGTGGGGGCTTGAACATATCAAGTTGTACTTTCAGTGTGGACATGTTCAGCTCTGGGTAACGTCAAACTGGTGAACTATTCAACTTTCCTGTGTCATCATCTTTTGCAGCGCCAGATATTCAGAGAAACCAAACTTCTCATGGTCAAACATATCTGAAAGGTTTACTTTCCAGAAACTGGTAGTACTGTGTTCAGTAATACTCTACAACATCAGGTGCCTGGCTGCTGTACCATGATGGTGGCTGCCACCGACGTGGGAGACTTGGTTCTTTCAAGTCATATTCCTTAGACTTGTTGACTGCTTCGATGAAGACTTCATGGAACGCGTCTTCACATCGCCAGTTGTGTAACTGCTTGGTGGTGGTTGTGACAGCGCACAGCATAATGATAATAATGATAATAATGATAATAATAATAATTCTTACTAATGCTATAATAGGGCGACACTCCCATAGACTTGTGCACAAACCTAAACTGTCGCCTAACCCAAGTTTGCCTAATCCTTTTTCCAGGAAATTCGGTGTTTAGGCTAATTGATCTGGATGGGTTGCGACAGTAAAATTCCTTGTCCTAAGGATCGTTTCAACAATAGGGCAACACCAAATTGTCACCCCAATAGGGTGTGATGCCCCAATCGAGACGACACTTGAGAAATCTGTCGCTCTATTGCAGCAATTCTAAATTTAAACCAGACTTATATAGCACATAAAGCAATGGCATGAAAGCGCTTTACAAACTTAATTATAAAAAAAAACCAATACTACACATACCTTACAAAATTACAGAATAGCCAGTAAACAACAGCATTATGTTAAAAGTCATGAAAACCCATTGACAGGATATAGGCCTACGAGAATAAAAAGTAGTTAAACTACAAGTTAAAAAACCTGGATTGCACATAGAATCAGTTTTTATAAGTCACACACTGTCTTGAACAAATGTGTCTTCAGATGGGACATGAAATGATTTATGGTCTGTGGACTGCGAAGGGCAAGAGGAAGGCTTTGAAGCTTGTTAAGTTCTCTGTCCGGCAGTCCATACAGGATACTGTTACAGTTGTCAAGTCTGGAGGAAATGAAGGCTTGAACCAGCTTATGGGTATTTTTTGCATGGAGGTAATGCCGCAGATTATTGTCGAGAATGTTACCGAGGTCGCATACTGTCTTAGACGGAGTTATAGAAGCATCTCCAAAGTTGATATGAATATTTGATACACTCTTGATACATATTTGATACACTCTTGGAGAAACAAGATGACACATGGAGCAACTCGGTCTTGGCATCATTTAACACGAGCTTGTTAGCAGCCATTCAGGTACGTATGTCCTCGATACAGTTCTCAACTTTCGCTATTGCACTGTTGCGATTAGGTGGTTTGATCACAACATAGATCTGTGTATCGTCAGCATAAGAAACCCCTGAAAGTTTGTGCTTGTCTGATGTCTTCAATGGGGGCAGAGTAGATTACCAATAGTTCAGGTCCGACGACGGAGCCTTGAGGCACTCCCCAGTCGAGGCATGTTGGATCTGATATTTCATCATCTATAATAAGGCAGACCGAAGTTCCGGAATTGATGCGGCGACGCGTTTTGTTTTTGTTTTTGGGGTGGCTTTTTTTTTTTTAAAGCTTTAATTGTATAGACAAGGTGGGTATTATTTTGCTTTTTTGTGTCCTCATTATACATTGGTGTCCTCCATAAAATGCCTTGGTGCCCTCTATCATTTGCCTTGGTGCAATTTCCCCATTCCTTGGTGCTCCTTGGTACAAAAATTTGAGGAGGTGCGGCAATAGAGGGCGCTGTTGTAGCTTCTGTGTTAATTTTAAAAAAAAGAAGGTTGACGCACATGATTAAAATCGACGCGCGCGCTGACCAGAGACCGAGTATTTTTTTTTTTTTTGGGCCTAACATACTGTTTTTGGTTCTCCAAGTAGCTTGAGAACCACCGGTGAGCTTTTCCACGGAGCAAGTCATTTGTCACACGCACTATTGCAGTTTCAACACTGTGAAAACGTCTGTACGAAGACTGATTCTTCGTGTGGAGATCATTATCATTTACATGAAGGTGTGCCATGAAATCTCAAATCTTAAACTTCTCAGGAGACCCTGCATAACACACAACACTAAATCTACATCACCTCGTCGTCGTACTCGACGTGCTTACAAGGGTGGTATTCGTAGGAAAAGCAAACATGGCCTGCCAATACGTGTGATTGTTGGCCGTCCTAACCCCACTGAAAGTTATCACCCTGATTTTGTAGATGAACCCCCAAGATCCCACCCTATTCATCAGAACTTAGTCAAAGTTATCATCCCCAACCTTGACGATCATGTTAGTTTTTGCATGCTTAACGCACGGTCTCTTCGCAACAAATCCACAGATTTTCAGGACTTTGTCATAGAAAACAACTTTGACATCGTGGGTATTTGCGAAACCTGGTTAACCGAATCCGATGAAGCAACCATAGCCGACTTAACTCCTTGTGGTTATGAATTCAAACACAAACCCAGAGCATGCAAGCGAGGAGGAGGAGTTGGCGTACTTTTTCGGAAGGAACTGGACATTTTAGTCAACACGTCTTTTGGTTACCTGAGTTTTGAGGTTTTGTCAGCCACCGCGACCTCCAATAGTACCAGCCTTGACTTTTACATCATTTACCGACCACCGTCCGGTCAAATGGCATTTTCTTCGTTTCTGAATGAGTTCACGCTTTTGCTTGATGACCATATCTTCAGACCTGCACCGCTTGTGATTTGTGGTGACCTTAACATTCACCTTGACAATCTGGAAGCGTCCAATACAAAGATGTTCAACGACTTACTGAAAGCACACAGTCTTTCCCAGTATATTCAATCGCCAACCCATGAACGCGGTCACATCTTAGACGTCTTCATCTCCCGCACCTCTGAAAAACACATTTTTTCAGACCTCCAACTTTTGCCAGGCATCTCTGACCATTCAGCCATTTCCTGTCGCCTGCATGTTCGCAAGCCATGCCCAAATCGCACACAAATTACAGTGAGGAACATCAGGTGCAATTGACAGGAAGAACTTTGCTGACGATCTCCGTCAGCATGACATTTCGTCGGATGTTTCTACTGTCTACGAAGCCGTTGACCAATACAATGCCACACTTGGTCAGCTCTTGGATACATATGCGCCAGCCAGAACTACATCTATCAAGGTCCGTACTCCTTGGTATAACAATGAAATAGGTCAGGAGAGGAGCAAGCGCAAACGACTCGAGCGCAAGTGGCGCTCTTCCAGGCTAGAGATTGATCGTCAATTGTACCGGCAGCAGCGACAACATGTCATCTCCCTTGTACGCAAGTCAAAACGTGCTCACTACAACCAGATAATCCATGACTGTGGCAATGACTCCAAACGACTCTTCAGTGTCGCCAATAAACTCCTGAATCGAAAGCAGATAACACTGGCACAGTTTTTCAGTCAATTCTTCGTTAGCAAGATCGACACCATATGCGCTGGTTTCACCCCGGATTCATCTACTCCACTACCAGTTCAGACATCTGCAGTCATGAATTCAATTGAGCCTACAACGCCTAAAGAAATCGAAACACTCATTCGTAAAAGTCCTGTCAAATCATGTGAACTTGATCCTGTTCCTACAAAACTACTCAAAGACTGCGCACCAGCTTTCTCATCAATGATCGCAAAGATTGTCAACTTGAGTCTCAAGGATGGGGATATTCCAGCAGCATTAAAGATCGCCCATGTTCGTCCATTGCTGAAGAGGCCAGGACTTGATCCAGAGTCGCTTCAGAACTACCGCCCCGTGTCAAACTTACCGTACTTGTCTAAGGTCCTAGAGCGGGTTGTCTTCTCTAGACTGACTGATTATTTACAATCTATCAATTTGTATGATAATCGTCAATCTGCATACCGTGCCAATCATAGCGTCGAGACCCTGTTAGTTAATTTATCTAACCACATTTTGTCAGAAATGGATGTCGGCAGACTGACAGCAGTCGTTCTACTGGACTTGTCCGCAGCGTTTGATACGGTCAACCACGACATACTTGCAAACATTATGTCATCTTTTGGTATTTGTGATCGTGCTCTTGCTTGGTTCAAGTCATACTTGGGTGATCGTCATCAGCTGGTATGTATTGGTAACGCCAGATCCGATATAGTTGAACTGAAACATGGAGTTCCCCAGGGATCTGTCGGCGGGCCATTGTTGTTTACCATCTATCTCAGTGGTCTGAAACATGTCTTGGAATCTCATAATATCAGTTACCACTGCTATGCTGATGACGTTCAACTCTTTGTGTCATTTGCACCAAATCAAGATGACGCCTTGCTGACTCTCCAGAAACTTGAATCATGCATCAATGATGTCAGTGTATGGATGAGTTCTAATTCTCTCAAACTCAACACTCATAAATCTGAACTTATTATGTTTGGGTCCAAGTCACAACTTGCTAAGATCAATGTCCATGGTATCAACATCCAAAATTCACCTGTTAAGTTGTCGGCGACCTGTCGAAATCTGGGAGTCACCTTTGACTCACTTATGTCAATGTCTCATCATGTCTCTAACACATGTAAATCTGTCAGATTTCAACTTCGTAACTTGGGTTTAATTCGGAAGTATCTAACCCGCTCAGCAACAGAGAAACTTGTTCACGCCCTCATTTCATCTCGCTTGGATTTTTGTAATTCCCTGTTGTATCAGCTACCCCGTAACCAACTTGCTCGCCTACAAAGACTCCAAAATTCTGCCGCTCGAATTGTGACCCTGACACCCTCTAGAACCCATATCACCCCGATTTTGCAGTGTCTGCATTATTTCCCTGTTGCTGACCGGATTAAGTACAAACTGTTACTGCTTGTTTTTCATTGCCTTCATGATTCAGCTCCTGAATACAACATAGGCCTATTAACTCCATACAATCCATCCAGGCGATTGAGATCTTCTGATGCTTCTTTGCTGGTTGTCCCTCACACTCACAAATCTTGGGGTGATCGATCATTTTCTCACGCAGGTCCTCATCTTTGGAACAAACTACCCCTTGCCATTCGCAACATCTCATCGCTTTCTGAATTTAAAGTTGCCCTAAAGACCTATTTGTTTCAGACCACTCAGAATATTCTTGTTTAGTTAAATTTAATTGTTTTGTTTTTTCTGATTTGATATAATTTTTGTTTGCGCCATGAGCGTCATTTATGGCGGATAATGGCGCGGTATAAATTTCCGTTATTATTATTATTATTATTATGTAACCTTGGAGCTGATTGATTGCTGCGCACTCGATAATTTGCCCTACGATCTGGAGATCGACACAGGCCGAAAATTCTTCAACTCTTCCACAACAAGATTGGTCTTTTTCAGTAGAGGTGTGACAAATGCTTCTTTCAGCTTGGCTGGGAACTTGCCAGATTACAATGACGTGTTGACAACTGATGTTATTGAAGATAACAGCTCAGGTACATGTAAGTAGTCCTTGACCAAACTACCCGAAAGAGGATTCAATGTACACGTTTTCACACAAGATTTTTTTATGATGCTGAGGGTTTCATCACAGTCTAACAGCGTGAAGTGATTGAAATTTGCTCTCACACCCAGTTTGTGTCCCGATATCTGATCTTATATTAAGAGCATCAGCAGACATATCCAGCGCAACTCTGATTTTCCGGATTGTTTGATGGAAGTACTTTCTGAAACAATTGGCTAAGTCTGTCTTAGAGTTGTGGGAAGGGAGAGTTTTCGAAGGCTTGAACACCTGAACACGACCAAAATGGCTTCCTTGTGAATAAGGTCCATGGTATGCGACTATCTTGAAATGATACATTTCCTGAAGTTAACAAGCATAAAACAAATAAATGCAATGTCTGAAGACAGAATTGTCTCTGTGTGATTCAGTGGCTGTGTCAATATTTTATATGTTTCCCCAAGTCCAATAATCCTTTCAACATGAACTCTTTTGCTAGATATTTGTCTATCTCTTGCAACAGATTCACCTGTCATTCTGTTCTTGTTCTTGAAGAAAGTAGGAATGTTCACTGTCACATCCACTGGTGCAAACAAGTCCTGTAGTACATCAAAACCTTTATCAGCCATTATTGAATCACCTTTGTTGACTTTATTAATTAATCCACTCTTCTCGATCATCTGTCTGTCACTGGTCGAACCATCATATGCCCGGACATGTGGGACATCAAACCTCCTGGCGTTATACCAACCAGTGCTTTAGCAGTGTTACGGGTTTTGTAAGTTGAAAATGTTACCTGCTGGGCAGCAGGTGCCTTAGGCTTCTTGACTGGGAATTCAAAGCCATCTAGGATAGTTCGAGTGCTTGGAAACTTGGCCTTGAAATCAGACGGAGCATAAAAGCTGACCAAGTCACTATCTGGCCAGATATCTATCTCTCTCCACTGAAGATGCATGAATCTAATCCAGGTTGCAAAGATACTGTATACCTCCGATTCACTGATCTTAAACATTCGACTCAATTCAAAATTGGCTGTATATCTCCTGCATTTAATTATAGTCAAAAATAGTTGATCTGGTACAGATAAGGATGGCCTTTTTCCATTAACATACCGGTATGTTAACTCAAAGGCACATGGTCCTAGCGAAGCAAATACATCCATGAAGTTGAGATAGTCTTGAAGCCCTGTGTAGTAGTGTACTCCTTTGGGGTCGTTGAAATCATGAATTGTAAATCCATGTACCTTAGTCCCAGAGTCAGTCTGTGTATGTGCAGATACTGATGCTGGCAGGGTTTCTGGCAGGTCTGTTTGGATGGACTGGTCATGTACTTGTTGTTCTTCGCTGTTCACATTTACCACCATTGCAATGTCCAGATCAAGGTCAACATCAACATCCAGAGACAGCTCATCAGAATTCCCATCACAGGTACCCTCTCTCTTTGCACAGCGTTCTGTATAGCGGTTCGTCCTTGAGACAACTGCTGAAGTTGGTTGCTTTGTCCATGAGAACTGGCTTGGAACAGCATCTGGTTTCAACTTTCTTTGTTGCAGTTTGACACCTGCAAAAATAAAAAAGAAATCTGTAATTATGAACATTTTATGTATGTATGTTTGGTAGGCTTTTTGAGGGGTAAATATGCAAAATGTAGTCTCACGATGGGTGATTCATAGCTTGGGAGACCCAACTCTAATCAACGGCAGCGGGGCCGGGGGGCATCCCCCCCCCCCCTCCGCTTTTTCGACTGGGGGACATGCCCCTCACTTTTGACAGGTCCTACACAGTGAGCATCACTAAAATGGTAGATGGTCTCACAACTCCTCCCCCCCCCCCCTTTGAAAATTCACGATAAGTATTCTGGGTTCTTTTACATGCATAAGGCTTAGTATATGGGACCTCAAGCTTAACGTCCCATCCAAAGGACACGACCCTACAGATGACACATAGGAAGCCTTCTATATGCCTCATTGATCTCAGTCAGCCATCCAACCAAGAACTATACATAAAACTGTTTCCCATCCAAGAATACTTAGTTGCTTATACTTTGATAATGTGCAACTGGCTCATCCATTGAGCTATTAAAACTGTCTGGTCTCCAAATCTAGGTGATTCAGGTTGTATCTTGAGTGCCGAGAGTGTGTCTTTATGCAGGATCATTGTCAATGTCACTGATGTTGGTCAAACATTTTCCAATCGACGGATTGAAAACATATGTCCTCACAATGGGTCTGAGTTGGTCATGGTTGGTTCGAGTTGGTCATGGTTGGTAATCCGTCCGGGAAAGATTCCCATGTGGCCATCACTTGACACCCTGTGCACAAACCCTATGAGACTGGTCTGAACATTTCTAAGTGTTTTCTCAATAAATACTTCAATTTTTCTCTGCTAAATTTGACTCTTTAGGACATATTATCACTTTCTGATGGCTAATAGGTCACTGAAGGTTAAAATGAGAGATGGCCAGATATGGGAATCTTTCCCAGAGTTCGATTCTAGTAGTTACCACTACTACTAGACCTACTACATCATACATGTACGGAAATCAGGTCAAAGTTAAACGTCAACGTTTAGTAAAATTTAACGTTGCCAAAGTCCATAGGTTTAATAATCTTAAATGTTTGATTTAGAGTATGGGAGGCCCGTTAAGGCCTAAATCTCAACAAGAAGTAACTTACCAGACTTTCCAAACTGTTGATAGTCTGATGTTATGAAGTGTTCCGAGCAGACAACATTACTTAGAGACGGCCACCATGACCGGCCTGTGTCATCTTTCACCCGTCGTATGGCCACTCGCCAAGCATTACACCTCTTTCTTTCCTTTGGAAATTCATGTCCACCTCTTCCTGAGCACGTCGGCACAGCACACGGAGTATTTGGCATAATTCTGTATGAGAAGCGGGTGATTTTCTACAGCAAGCCAAGTCGAAAACCGATGTCGATACGCAATGTACACAAGTAACTTCAGACGTTTTTTTTTCGTGTAGTTTACCCGGTAATGAGCGCCTTCTCTCAATGACTCGCGGAGATTGGAAAGTCTCCCATCGGAGTCGACTTTACCAAATCGTGTCGTCATTTCATTCCCAAATCATGTCTAATGCTGTGATTGGTCAATTCGAATGCAGTGTCTTGTAATATAACAACAGCCGGGAGCGCATTTGCGTAACATGATACTGAGCGCCATATTTTAGCCATGTTTATGATGCGCAACGGGTGAATGACCGAAGACCCGATAGGCCCATAGAAAGCGCCTGCTGATTGGTTAAAATCTAGTAAGTCAAGAGGCGGGGTCTACCGTCTTGCCTAATTAATCAGCAAATCTGTTTTGCGCATAGATTCGCCATGGTCTATTACATAGACTAATGTAGCAGTGGGTACTGCAACCAAACATATAAAAAAAAACCATGATATCTTCCTGACGCAAATTCCATATTATGAAATGTTGGTTGCAGTACCAGCTGCTACATTCCAACCAGCCAGCCGACCATGGTAAGCTCAGTGGTTGAGTGATATTAAGATGGCTGCACTAGTAAGCAGGAGGTCATGGGGTCAAGTCCCATCCGAGTAAGCTTGTGAATTTTTCTCAAAAGCCCTCAGATAACATTGAGTATACAGACCTTTTTTTAGTTTTTTTTTTTCATTTTTAGGCAAATCCATGGTTTGTGTGATATAGCCTCATACATGTATCAAATAGTGGGTTTCTCGGGGGTTGTTTTTTGAAAAAGTAGCTGGTACATTTGTATTAACAAGTGGTCAGTAATAAATGTGGCCTCCAAAGCAGCACAACAAATTTCTGCTTAAAGTTCATGTCGGTCAATCAGTGAACCTTGTGCCATAAATACTGTACCTTCCAATTAACCAGTTTTAGATGTGCATCATACAATATATTCTTATTTGCATGTTTGATGATTTTTCTTCATGTAGGTGATTTTCATGGCAATACTGGTGTGATTCACTACATGGCCAGTGTGTCTGATGTTCAGTGGTTGCTGGATGTTGGTCCCCATAAACCATATATTGCACTCATGGAACCACAAGTCTTTCTTCTGTAAGTACTGGAAAACATTAAATCAGGGCTTGGAACCTTTTTTTAAAGGAAAGTGGTATTTCAGCTGTATCTGTCACATCTGTCACATCTGTCATATCTGTCACATCTGTAGTGCAGCCTAGTGCTTACCTGTACTTAACAATCTTTATTGGTGTGCTTTGCATGTTGATGCATGGTGCATAATCATGAATTCCCTTGAATGAAGGTATTACACTTAGAGCTGTCAACTAAAAGTCAGCATGAAGACAAAGACAAAAATCTGACTTGCCATCAAGGCGTTTATCATTATTTTTTAACTGGATGAAGTTCACAAACTTCAAGATAGAGGAAAAGTTAACATTGTCAAAATTGGGGGTTTTTTTGCCAGCACAATATGCACTGAATATCAGTTGCAGTAATTTGGTACATGTATGGCCATCTGTTATGGCCATTGGTGCCACAAGGACAAAAATGTAGACTTCTTTTCTTAACTACTATTTTCTAAATGTACTTTCCTTCAGCCCTACTGTGAATAAACTGACAAAGTCTGGTAAAGTATCAGGTATCATGGTGATTAACATCAACTCAAGTCAGGTTATTGATGAGGACTTCTACTTCTCTCCAGATCTGAAGTGCCCTAATGACAATTTTGGTAAGGAAGAGAGCATTTTGGTTTATACTCAAAAACATTTTTACAATGTTAGTCTGCACAATTAAACAACTATGGTAATTATCCACAAGACCACAACTGAAAAGTGGTATTGGGGTGGGGCTGACCAAAATATGTACATATATGATTGTACTCAGTTGGGCAGGGTCTGGGTTCACCTTATCAATATTGTTATTTCATACACATTTTTGCATAGATTAGGCCAGCAACAATTATTTGGGTATTATAATCAGTTGAACTGTCGGTTGGTGACTTTTTTAATTGATGAATCAAAAACCACTTTGAGAAAATGGAGGCTTCTGTCACAAGTACATACTTGGCAATAATACCATTATCACCAAACGTTCTCTGTCTGCATCATTTACCTTTACTAGTTGATGCAAAAATAAGTCAGCAGTTTGATCGATTGAAACCTCAACTAAAAAGGGAAGGATTTCTCAAATAAAAATCTTCTTCTTTACTTGCTGGCCTACATGCACAGCTGAGACATGGGTGTAGATTTGAATGGCAAGATGTACATATTTTGGATCAGGACTAAAACATGATGGACTCTACACTTTGTATAGGAAGAGCATTAAGTCATTCGGGTACATATTGTGGATAGCACAAATTGCACATGAAGTGCCAGAAAATTAAGTTCAAAACCTCTGTGCTGACTTTCCATACATGTACATGTATTTTGAGGAGCTATTTTGCTATTTTGATTTTTATGCTAAATTGAAGGATTCTACAGTAGTGACAACAGCAGCAGTGAGTATGCCCATTGTGGCAGTGTGGAATGGAATCCTGCTGGGAATGGCATGAACTTCATGGATTTTGATATACCCATCATATCACTCTACAATGAGACTGAAGTGCAGTACCTCATTAA
This sequence comes from Patiria pectinifera, assembly GCA_029964075.1. NCBI lineage: Eukaryota > Metazoa > Echinodermata > Asteroidea > Valvatida > Asterinidae > Patiria > Patiria pectinifera. Next base: position 26,684,952 of record CM057150.1, read on the forward strand.
GGTTAGTCTCATTTTTATTGAAGACAAGTCAGTAACTCATACCATTTCTAGATTTTATTCACTGTATTGTTCATGGATCATTTGCATTGACCAAGAAACATATTAAAGCGGTCATGATTGAGACAACAAAACATGTAAAATGGGCTTCACAGTGGCTTGATTTCAGGTTTAATGTGTCATTTTAAAATGAAACATTTCCAATTTTTGCAATTGCTGTCAATCAGTGCGGGGATCTTAGAGACTATACACGTAGTTGTTGATAAGATCCTGCCTCCATGTATGTCAGGTAAGCTGGAATCTGGGGACAAACCTGGTACGAAGTTGAGCTTGCCATCTACATGTACAAATTGCACATGCATCTATACTGACTATTAGCTATGGCATGTTTTGTTAATAATTTAGGGCATATTTTACGTAGAGATTGAGTATCAGCTTGTCGTCAAGTGTTGGTAACATTGTGTATGAATCTTTGTTTGATAACAGTGTTACAAGGATCACAATGAGCCAGTGAATAATCGTGCACAGAGTTATCCATTGTGTGCTGCTGAGCTACATTCCTTCATGTTTGGTGCTAAGGATACACCAACGTGTATGAGACGAACCCAGCAAACTACTAATCTGGAAACTTGTAAGTCTACTACTTGACTGTAAAAGGATTTTATTATTCATGTTATTTGAACAGTCACAGACAGCCACAATTCACTTCAACTTCCTCTGCTATACTTATAACAAAGGCTAGTCACCAGCAGTCACATCACATGTCAAACAAGCTCTGTGACTAGTCAAAAATGGGTCAACAGACAAAGCAGGCAAGTTGTGGTCACAGCTGTTTATCACTCACTGGGAGTCAAAGCATAGCTGTATTAAGTTACTTAAACAGTCCCAGCCAGTCAATCCTGCTTTATTTAGGCTGGAAGTTCTTAACTTTTCAAAACAGTCACTTGTTTGATCTTGACTGAAAGGACTATTTTGCACAGAATGTATGTAAGGAGGGTTAAAGAAAAGTCACTTGGGCTAGAAATTTAATTTAATAAAAAGTAACAGTTTAATTTTGAACTTAATGATCACGTTATACTAGAGCTACGGTGTATGCAAGTTACATGCATATAATTTAAGGGAACAATAATGACCATGATAACAAGCAAATGAATTGCTAGTTTGGCAAAGTATGAGTGTGTTTTTCCACAGGTGCAATATTGAACTTGTACTTTGCATTCCTTTGTATCAGCTGTTTTTTGTGATCCTATTGGTGATTTCAATGTGTGGATGACATTGAATCCAACAAACAAAGATAACCCACTGCAGGAGCAATCACTCATAGTCGCTGCAGCTCAGGTATTCTTGGTTTATTTGTTTTTTTAATTACTTTTTACTTACTTTCATGTGTAACTCTTCCAGGGCCAGTAAGAATAGCAGACTAAGCCACGCTGCTTAAATATGACTACAATTAATAAATGTGTGAGCGTAGTATCACTTTAAGATATATTCTACTACTAGTTTCTCAAAAAAGACATAATTCACATGTAATACATGTGCACAGTATTAAATATTTACGCTTGTTTTAAAGTATTTGTCTTGTTGAATTGAATATAAAATGAAATTAATATGAAAACCATTAATGTTAAATTTGAAGTGGATGTAAATAGGAACTGCAAAGCAGAGACATTGATCTTGCTAGGACTTGATTGTTAATGACAACTGTGTTTTGGGTTTATTTTTAGATTGATTCATTCTCGATGTTCTACAATGTTCAACCTGGTCGTGGTGCTGAGCATGCAGCTAGTAGCTATATCACACTTCTGGCTGTAGCTCAGGCACTCGGTGCACTCAATACCAACATCAAGCAGAACATGACTGATATCATGTTTGCCTTCTTCCAAGGGGTAAGAAAAAAGGACACTGTCGTACCATTTACATGTACATAGCCTGGTATGTGAGAAGAGATCGGGAGTAGATTAGTATGCGGGTAGCTACCTGTAGTAGATAGGTGCACTCAGAACAGAGATCAGGAGTGGATTAGTATGCGGGTTGATACCTGTATTATATAGGTGCACTCGGAACAGAGATCAGGAGTGGATTAGTATGTGGGTAGATACCTGTATTATATAGGTGCACTCGGAACAGAGATCAGGAGTGGATTAGTATGTGGGTAGATACCTGTATTACATAGGTGCACTCAGAACAGAGATCAGGAGTGGATTAGTATGCGGGTAGATACCTGTATTACATAGGTGCACTCGGAACAGAGATCAGGAGAGGATTAGTATGCGGGTAGATACCTGTATTACATAGGTGCACTCAGAACAGAGATCAGGAGTGGATTAGTATGCGGGTAGATACCTGTATTACATAGGTGCACTCAGAACAGAGATCAGGAGTGGATTAGTATGTGGGTAGCTACCTGTATTACATAGGTGCACTCAGAACAGAGATCAGGAGTGGATTAGTATGCGGGTAGATACCTGTATTACATAGGTGCACTCGGAACAGAGATCAGGAGAGGATTAGTATGCGGGTAGATACCTGTATTACATAGGTGCACTCAGAACAGAGATCAGGAGTGGATTAGTATGCGGGTAGATACCTGTATTACATAGGTGCACTCAGAACAGAGATCAGGAGTGGATTAGTATGCGGGTAGATACCTGTATTACATAGGTGCACTCGGAACAGAGATCAGGAGAGGATTAGTATGCGGGTAGATACCTGTATTACATAGGTGCACTCGGAACAGAGATTAGGAGTGGATTAGTATGCGGGTAGATACCTGTATTACATAGGTGCACTCAGAACAGAGATCAGGAGAGGATTAGTATGCGGGTAGATACCTGTATTAGATAGGTGCACTCGGAACAGAGATCAGGAGTGGATTAGTATGCGGGTAGCTACCTGTATTACATAGGTGCACTCAGAACAGAGATCAGGAGTGGATTAGTATGTGGGTAGCTACCTGTATTACATAGGTGCACTCAGAACAGAGATCAGGAGTGGATTAGTATGCGGGTAGATACCTGTATTAACAGAGATCAGGAGAGGATTAGTATGCGGGTAGATACCTGTATTACATAGGTGCACTCGGAACAGAGATTAGGAGTGGATTAGTATGCGGGTAGATACCTGTATTACATAGGTGCACTCAGAACAGAGATCAGGAGTGGATTAGTATGCGGGTAGCTACCTGTATTACATAGGTGCACTCAGAACAGAGATCAGGAGTGGATTAGTATGTGGGTAGCTACCTGTATTACATAGGTGCACTCAGAACAGAGATCAGGAGTGGATTAGTATGCGGGTAGATACCTGTATTACATAGGTGCACTCGGAACAGAGATCAGGAGAGGATTAGTATGCGGGTAGATACCTGTATTACATAGGTGCACTCGGAACAGAGATTAGGAGTGGATTAGTATGCGGGTAGATACCTGTATTACATAGGTGCACTCAGAACAGAGATCAGGAGTGGATTAGTATGCGGGTAGATACCTGTATTACATAGGTGCACTCGGAACAGAGATCAGGAGTGGATTAGTATGCGGGTAGCTACCTGTATTACATAGGTGCACTCAGAACAGAGATCAGGAGTGGATTAGTATGCGGGTAGATACCTGTATTACATAGGTGCACTCAGAACAGAGATCAGGAGTGGATTAGTATGCGGGTAGATACCTGTATTACATAGGTGCACTCGGAACAGAGATCAGGAGTGGATTAGTATGCGGGTAGATACCTGTATTACATAGGTGCACTCAGAACAGAGATCAGGAGTGGATTAGTATGCGGGTAGATACCTGTATTACATAGGTGCACTCAGAACAGAGATCAGGAGTGGATTAGTATGCGGGTAGATACCTGTATTACATAGGTGCACTCGGAACAGAGATCAGGAGAGGATTAGTATGCGGGTAGATACCTGTATTACATAGGTGCACTCGGAACAGAGATCAGGAGTGGATTAGTATGCGGGTAGATACCTGTATTACATAGGTGCACTCAGAACAGAGATCAGGAGTGGATTAGTATGCGGGTAGATACCTGTATTACATAGGTGCACTCGGAACAGAGATCAGGAGTGGATTAGTATGCGGGTAGCTACCTGTATTACATAGGTGCACTCAGAACAGAGATCAGGAGTGGATTAGTATGCGGGTAGATACCTGTATTACATAGGTGCACTCAGAACAGAGATCAGGAGTGGATTAGTATGCGGGTAGATACCTGTATTACATAGGTGCACTCGGAACAGAGATCAGGAGTGGATTAGTATGCGGGTAGATACCTGTATTACATAGGTGCACTCAGAACAGAGATCAGGAGTGGATTAGTATGCGGGTAGATACCTGTATTACATAGGTGCACTCGGAACAGAGATCAGGAGTGGATTAGTATGCGGGTAGCTACCTGTATTACATAGGTGCACTCAGAACAGAGATCAGGAGTGGATTAGTATGCGGGTAGCTACCTGTATTACATAGGTGCACTCAGAACAGAGATCAGGAGTGGATTAGTATGCGGGTAGCTACCTGTATTAGATAGGTGCACTCAGAACAGAGATTGTTCACTTACTGCGGACAATTGCCTTGGTTCACCCATCAGAGACGACACTTTTCACAGTGTACATGTACCATGCTTTGCACACAGAGCCTGCCTAATTTGGGCCGTTTTTGTTAATTTTATGTCATGTGGAAATAAATTGGTAAACAAAATACAAGTTGTTTTTTGTTTGATGTAATAAGTGTGATTTATTTTGTGAGAAAGTGACACTGCAAGAGTTTTCTCTTTGTAAAATCTCTTGCAACTTGGTCATAATTTAACCCATGCTGTTGAAAACTGTAGAGCTAAAGTACGCTATGGACTCCATGCACAAGTAAAAAGATTTCAGCGAGAGAAGACCAAACTCTGGACACCTGTCACTCACTTGTTGGTTTGTGCACATTCAGAATAAAATGAGTCTCGTGCACTTCCTGCTATTACATGCTCAAACTAGTGTGACCATGCTGTGTGTCCCACAGTGGTTGCCAGTGAGGGTTATTTGTTCCTCATTGAAGTACGTATACATGTATGTAAAACATATTGATGATGTCCTACTTTTGTTTTGAAATGAGGCCTGAAGAGGTGCCGTGTTTAATGCCATCTGAACCAAGAATTAACGTAATGAAATGCAACCTTTACACATGCTAGAATCAGTGAAAGAAATGTGTGCTGCAGACTTGTCCCTGTCTGAACACAACCTGTGAGTTCATGAAGAGACAAAGAGCAACGTGGATGTGACAGGCCTATCACAACAACAACAGATGTAACTCTGACAAAAATCCCAATGTTTTAAGAGTTCATTCATAAATACCTGTGACGGTTGACTTATTCCTGTTGGTTGAGAGCCCATCACATGGGTGGTTTTAAACTGCTGTTTAACCCGCTCAGTGTTTAAAGCGCTCAGTGTATATCTTTATGAGATGTATTTAACTGCTCTAACTCATTGTCTCAAATTTTGTTGCACAACATAGTTTCTTATTTTAACAGTGAAACAGGTTTTAATGACAAGTTTTTGATTTGGAATTTCAGAGTAAATTTGAGTCAACATTCTTAGTTCCTAAATGTTGTCCACATTTATCTGGAGTTGCTACTTGCAACTGCTTCACCACAACATTGTGGTTTAGTCATTATTGACGGCTAAAAATAACTCCAAAAAAGTTTAATATTCACAAAGAATAACTTATTAAATGTCTTTTCTTGGAGACTACCTGAGGAAAGTAATGGGTTTTCCATCGTAAAAAATGAAGGCAAAATGTTTGCATGTTTTATACATGCCTTATGTCCATGTAACAGTGATATTGAGATAGGTGTTTTGTTTGTTGGCTGTAGGAGAGCTATGACTACATTGGATCATCTCGGATGGTGTATGACATGCTGAATGGTAGTTTCCCTTACATTCCTGATGCATCCAAGACTCAGCCTGCTTTCGTCACATTAAAGGATATCCGTTATTTCTTGGAATTAAATCAGCTAGCCCTTGTGAAGAATGGCAATGTGTACGCACACATTGATCCCATCACCTATCCACAAACCAAAACTCAGGTAAATGGCCTTATTTAGAGACTCACCAGTGTGAAGAGTTGTTGAATCTGGGCAGGAATATTGATGCCTGCTTACACATGAACATGTGCTTGTAACCAACTCCCACTCAGTTCACAAATCTGAAACATCTTTACAAGAATGAAACTAACTCGGGTGTTTTTCTATGTAAACAAACAAAAACACTTCCTTACAAATTGTGTTTCAAAATTTAAAACAAGTTGAAATATCTCACTAGAGTAAAATGATATTACATGTGTGCAAGCATCAATATCTAGATCTTAGGACACTAGGCTTTGGTGTTCAGAACTAGGCTTAAGGATTTCAACCTGACAATTAACATAATGGCCACAACATGTATGATACAGTTTGCACATGTTGCCAAAAATTTGCCCAGATAATGCTTGAGTTAAATGTGTTTCATTAAAATTTGGTATGGTAACAACGCGAGTCCAAGGACAGTCCCTCTGTTAATTGAATATAAAAACGTGGGTAAAATGATGGAATAAGAAACAAATTTCAATTTACTCTGCATTGTGCCGTTTGCTAGTTTGCACATCACTAATTAGTGTATTTGTGCCATTCTCAGCATTGTGAAGATTGTATTGATGTAAGGTGTAAATTTAAACATACATGTGCCATTGAATAGTGTGATAGTAACAGTATCTTAAGTCTTATGTGCTTCAACATGTAATTTGTTAACCATTTCAACAGTGATATGTGCGTATTCCTTCCAATGTAATTCATAAAACTTGCAGTTCTGTCACATAATGGCTCAGTGTAACAAGGTAAACATATCTTGTCTTATTTCCTGGCCAACACTTTGTTGCAGACTGATGAGCTGCTAGATAACCTACAGATGGCCACATTTGGTAACATCACCATTAAGAGACCAGACATTCTTAATCAGCCTGTGCCCCCAGCATCATTCCAGCAGTTCCTACGTAAAGTCAAGGTACCAGGTATTGTCTTGACTGATCATCAGACTGAGTATCAAAACAAGTAAGTTGCCAATTCTTCATTTCTTAAGTGTTGAGGTGAATGAGCCAAACACCCTTTTTGTCAAATTATTTTCCACCATACCTGGAAACTAACAACAGGCATACGTATACACATACAGTCAAATGTAACATTTAGTGCAGTTTTTGGCAGTTCATGCATTGGATAAATCAAAATCAGCTGCATTCTGATCATCAGTAACACAATTGAGGCAATTTTAACAAAAATTTCAATCATGGATGTAAGTTACAACAGCAAAGAGGAAGGCACCTGTGTGATGTCTTAGTAGCAGCGTTGCCTACCATAATTTTCGGAATATAAGCCGCGGCTTATACGTTGAATTTGCCCATGAAAATGTTTACTGCGGCTTATACACAGGGCGGCTTATACGCCGAGCCTTGAAGAATAAATGTAAGATTCACATGTGTATTTAATGTACTGGTACAAGAAGAGATGTGTTGCTGAAATGAATTATAAATTAAGAAAGTCATTAACAAACCGAAAGCACGTCTCACGTAAAGGTACCGAGCGGTAAAAAGTACAGTGATGAAAGCTGTCTTCGACACTTGCCCCAGCCGTACGTGATACTGGTACAGTGCAGCAGCGATATGCAGCATGCTTTCCCCCAGCGGACCACACCATTTGTGGTAATAAAGGGGTGTTCTTTCTTGGAAACAATAATTACCAATATTTCCGCTGTTAAAAAGAAAAGAAAAAAGATGACTAAAATTTTATGGCGTTCGAAACATTTTTTTTATTACATAATCAGTTGTTCAACGTCACAAAATATTTTGTTTTCTTGAAATGTATTCAAGAAATGATGTAAAACTGAAAAGAGGGACTACATCATCCCTTACAAAATTAATGGATTCGTCTATTAAAATGTCCGCTTCGTTTTGACTATTTCCGAAGAAAGTTACAATCGAAACTTGAATTTTTATTGCAACTACTCGTTAGTAATCGCAGCAATTTGATAAATTTTGAGGTAAAAACGGACCTGTTTATTCTTAGGACAAAACAAATCAGCATCTGTTGCCACAAAGCAAGATTTGTAGCGCTCCAGTCAGACAACACACGGTGGGTTTCATACTCTCTCACGTGCTGCGGGAAAATGTTGTCATTCACCGGCGTGCGTGGCGCAGGCTGCCGGCTATGACGGGGCAGCCGGCAGTAGTTCCCGGTGTTTATTTCTCATCAATTCCCCATTTGTTTGTAAAAGTATCGATTGTAAATGATTTGATATAACTTTTGTGGCCCTTTTAATAGCTTCTATAGTGTAAATGGAACTGGTTCAGCCCATTTTGACTAGAATTTTGAGGCCTTACAAAATTGAAACTGCAGCGGTCGGTGCGGCTTATACGCCGGTGCGGCTTATATGCCGACTTCAAATCTTAATTTGCAGATTTTTGCATGCTGCGGCTTATATTCCGAAAATTACGGTAATTTGGTGTTGATACTCAATGAATATTTTTGTGACACTTCAGTGGAATTTTAAAAAAAATTTAAAAATATGTTCAAACTAATCTGAGCTAAAAAAATATGTAAAGCACTTTTTCATGGCCTTCCCATGTGAGCATCAGTTTGGGGGAAAATCCCTTTTCCTTGGCTGGATTGAAGACCCAGGCAACTGATCCTCCTTGAAACCTTGATGAGCCGCCTGGTGGGCATAAATTAGCTTTCGCCTTCAGGCATTTTTTTCTCCGACTCTCTTGTGCTTGGTTATGTGAAGCTTGCATATTAGGTTTTCCACAAAGTTTAATCCAGCAAGTCAGCAAGTCAATAGGCAAAGTACCTTCTCTGCCTAAACCTCATTATATTCAGTGATTCACCTGTAAAGTCATGGGATGAACACGTGTATGCAGATGTGGTATGGGATTATGCTGCTGTCTCTTGGAATCAATCAACACCAAAACAATCTTCAATAGCATCTAATTCAAAAACGTTAATGGGCTTTTGTTGAATAGGTGAAGTAACATAGGCAAGAGTCTCCTGTGCTGACAGGCACTGAAGAACCAATACATTTACTCAGGGCAGCACAGTAAAGGTCTCTCTCAAATGACGTCACTTCCTACAGATTGCCAAGTGCATCGGCATTTTGGGCATCAAATTTTTTTTGACATGTATCGGCTGCGCCGTATTTCTAAGAAGTTTTGAGCAGCACGTGCGTGTGTTCAGAACATTTTGCACGCTACGCGCACACGCACCTGATGGCATTGAACACGCAGTTGAAACTTTCTTACGAATACGGCATCCTTTGAGAGAGATCTATTAGTTTCAGTAGCACTATGCTTGTACAGCCATTACATTTACCAGTCACCACAACTAGGGTAGCCTTCTTGAAAGTCACACTTAACTATCCTTCATTATCCTTCTGAATATAAACATTAAAAATCTCAAAATCTCAAGAAAATTAATATACGGTATAGAACATGCAACTACATGTAGATGTGTACGCTTTGATACCCGATATTTGCATTGCATGTACTTCTACAGCTATTACAACAGTAGGTTTGATTCTCCCGGGTTGATCAACATTGAAGAGGATTACACTTCCCAAGTGTCTCCATTAGCAGTGGTAAGATTAAATTAACCATTTTCTTAACATAGGGCCATTCATGAACATGTGCACAGAGCGTTTGTTTTTACATCGTTATTGCCTGCTGGAAATGATGTGATGCCAACCGTATATATTTTGATTAGTTCTAATCAAAGCAATAAATCTGGGGTCCAAAAGAAAAAATCTTCCCAAATGCTCTTGTCCAGGTGTTTTATCTTTAAAAACTTTTTTATCTTTTTAAAAATATTACTTAGCATAAGACGTTTCAACACCAATGGGCATAAAGTGTAGTCGTCATCACTGCTATACTGTAAAGCATAACAGGTGCATGTGTGCTGACAAGTTGATCCTTTACACTTAGATCACCTGCAAAAGTGGGCATTCACCTGCAAAGTGGGTAACAGGTGGCCAGACCTCGTAGACATACATGTACGTCGTTGTGTGTGATACATAATAATATTTATGGAACATGATGCCGTTTCATTTCACTATATGTCTGCTAAAATATGAAGCACCATTATGATAAAGCCCAAGTCACACATTCACGGTTGGAGCTACGAATATCCACAGTTTAACAAGAATCAATCAATCACGATGAACCGTCGAGATTCGTGGAGATATCAAATCGACTTTCTAAGATTGCACTACAGTTTCAGGACGGATAGCCACGACTGTCCTAAGGTTTCTCTATGAATACACCACGGTTTGCCAAGAATATGGACGGATTGTTGAAGAATATCGACGGTATTACTAAGAATAATGACGTTAACGCCATGGTTGTCTGCGATTGGGCCATGGATGACCAAGGTTCTCCTATGGCATATTCATAGTACAACCTTAGCAGAACCCAAGCACATCCGGGCATATCCGCAGGACACTCGTAGGAAATTCATAGAGTTTTCTACCACGAATGAGCTACGAATCTCCAAGAATATGCACGAAAGGCCACGAATAACACTACGAATAAATACGGTTGTCCTACGGATGTCCCACAGTTGCACTATGGATTAATTTTCATGACGGTTCACCATGGAAGTTATGAACAGTTTAAAACTTCCGTAGCCCCTCCATGAATACCCAAGGAAGATGACGGATAACCACGGAGGTACTGAGGATGAACACGGTACTCCCACGGTTTATCACGAATTTCAAACCGTGGATATCCGTAGCTCCTAACTGTGATTGTGTGACTGGGGCTTTACTACATTTGGTCGCACAAGGGCATTTTTTTTTAATACTATCAAATATGATTGGCAAAGAAAAATGTGGAGAGTTATTATATACCTTATTCACATTTAATGGGTAATCAATTATTTGTTTAAACATGTAATACCTCTAATATTTTAGGAGTTATCTGAAGTAGCAACAACTGTTGCAAGGGCCCTGTATAAGTTGGCTAGACCACATGCAACAGATGAAGAGTCGATCCGTGCCAATGTATCCACTGTAAGTATGCATGCTACATCTGCATGAACATTGTAGTACTTTTATTCACATAAGTAATTAATTGGAAGCTTTAAAAGCTTTAAAAGTTCAATAAACAAAATTTGTGCTACATGTTATTGACTTAAACCAGAATTTTACACAGCGAAATACTTGATATTTCACATTGTTTGTGAATTGTACATGAGCAACCACACCTTTTATTTTTCAAACTAAATTGTCCAGTACATGTATCTCTTGTAAATGTACCTCTGAAGAAAGAGTGAACTGATTGGGTTTGGAATCATTGTATTGCCTGTATCCAGATTGGTGTCAAATCATGTCACTTAACATTGGAATCAGAAAATCTAGTGAATAAACATGTTAACAGCCCACAACATGCCAATTGAATATGCGGTAGTGCAAGTGCTTGGAAATTAACTCAAAAGGGATTTTTGAAATGGTTATTAAAAGTTTAAAAGAACGGGAAAAGCTGATTAAAAAATGATAAAGTATTGATAATACTGTACTTGACAGCGTGTGTAAGACCATTCCTGTAGGATCAGGAACAAGAAACTTGACTGAAGTCAAGTTGAAAGTAATACGAGAATAGTCCTGAATTATTACTGTTTGTCCATGCAGATCCATGAGATGTTATATTGCTTTCTGGTGAAGGCAAACTGTCCACTTTTCCGCTCAGTCGTGTCTAAGACGGAATCTGAAAGACTATGTAAGTAAGGTACTCATGTACCTTTGGTTCATGGACAGTCAGTGCCCATGGGCCAGTTTGCTGACGTCAGTAGATATACACTGTACCCTTTTCACTCATTGCATGTTGTCTATAAGCAACAATGAAACCTTCAGAAAATCACAGTGAAAGTTAACTTGTGCGATTGTTTGATAGGAAATTGTGATAAACTTAAAGTTACTGTACTTAACCATGCTGTTTTCAAGTTTCATCCTGAAAAATAGATTCCTTTTCTAAATTGCTAGTTTCCTAGCAATACAAAAGTTATTCACTTTTGGATGAGACATTGACCAACGTTAATAAATTATGACTTTAGAAATTAATGATTCAGTTAAATGATTCAGTTAAATCATCGTTAACTTTATCTACATTCATCAAAAAAATGAAAACTCAATTCCTTAACTCTTACAATGTCTGATGAGTAATTATTTTTACTCCTGTTTGTTTTGTTATGTTCCTGTTTTGTCCCTGCGTTTTTGTCCCTATTCGTAACTTGTATGGTAATTGTAGGTATTTGTCCACAGGTTGGGGTACAAAAGCCATGCTTCACCCTATACCTAACGTTGTTCCAGTATGTATGTTGTTGATTTATGATAAATGTTGGTTTGAATTCAATTTATATCCAATTATAATACATGTAATTATAACATTAATTTTGTGTATAAATGAACAACGTTGAATAAATGTCTAGCAAATTGAAATTGAATTGAATTGAAATTTAATTTGAAATTATTGGCTGCCAGATAATAGTTCCATTCTCGTGGGGTAGGCTAGTTCCTGCCCTGCCATCGGTATCAATGATGTGTGGATCTGCAGCCAGTCTACTGTCAAAGCAGATACATGTATGTTGGTGCCCAAAACAATCATCTTTTTCTCAGAGGGTCGCAGACGCCAATTTCCCCCCCCCCCCCCCCCCCCACAAAAAAAAAAAATGAAGAGGTTTTTTTAGTGTTGGAGTAAAACATACCAATTGAACATTTATTAAGGCAAAAAATTAAATTTGTTGAAGAGCATGGAAAATTCAGCTTCAGTGAAATTCAGCCATTTATTGCATGAATGGATAAGGTTATTATTAACCAGATACTCAAAGGGATTCAGATGTCATCAATGTTGTCCCCTAAATTGGACCTAGACACTACACTGACACTTCCACCTATTGGAAAACAGAGAAATGATTTACATTGTTATTTTTGTTTTTCATTTTTCTTTGCAGCAAATGTTTCATATGATGCCTACGTGGGTGTATTTGGGACAGATCAAGGGTCTTTGGGAAACTTTGTTTATCGTTTGCTGGGATACTTCACCGGGAACCTGACATGGACAGAGCATAATGATTCCGATGAAACTAAGGACCAGTGTAAAGATAGTGACAGTGATCAGGTAGGAACACTTTGCTGAAGAATAAAAGGCCAGTGCATGTATTTCCAATTGTTTCTGGAAAAAAGACTATTGAAAAACTTGATACAATTTTCATTTAGGTCCAGCAGGACTTTGGTTTTTTAGATTTTGAAAAACTGTTTGATTCTTCTCCTTCTTGACAACAACTCTCTTAAGCTTTTCTGCCAAAAAAAATAAATTGATGAACTAAAAACTTGGTGCAAACTTGAACCTTGATGTTTGAAAGGAAAACGACCATTAAACAAAAAATAATCATGAATCAAATGAACGTATGTTTTTTGTATCCCAGGAGTTCAAAACGAAGGCAAATTGTGACACAAAAACCTGTTAAGTACGCAAGGCCAAATTTCACAATGTATTTTGGTGATCTTTCAATTTAAAGCTGTGTTCCGATTGGACCTCTTCTTCAGTTCTTTATAAGCTTACTATGCACAACTCGCTGTGATTAGTACCTGCAAAATCTTACAGCCATTGCCACTTCCATGTAGACATGTTTTACATGTGATGGAACATTCATTTACCATGTATGAGTGGTCAAGCATCGTTATGCACTGAGCACACTTAAAAGGGTCTTGTTTATCGATTTGAAGAGGCCCTAATTGTTGCGGTGATAATACTTGCTAATGGTTTCAACGACACAGACTGCCTGCTGTTAGCATCTCTTGCTTTTAAGAGACAGACAGTGCATTGTAATTTGGGTTCACAGTACTCTTGCCACTAGAGCAGCACAGTGCTTAAAATCCTTCCTAACTTACCCAACCCCTCCCCGAAAAGAAGTTTGATAAAAAGAGAGGAGAATAGAATAAACCCCACACCTGAACTGTTTGTCCTGAGTTAAATGCAATCAGCCGATTTTCCGCTCGGCCAGAGAGCAGCATGATGTTTAAAAAACCTTTCAGCAGACTTTTATTCGAGTCACCAAACATTGGGTCCGAGTCCGAGTTACCTCTCCAGAGTCCGAGTCCCGAGTCATGCTGGTCGAGTCTGAGTCATGAGTCACTAAGGTCAAGCCCGAGTCCGATTCATGAGTCACCAAAATATACATGTATATTGGGAATAAATTTTGAGGTACTGCTAAAACCTCACAGTGTAAATGTTTACATTTTTCACAGCTTTTCTCTAATATAGTGAACTGGAAATTCCCCCCCCCCCCCACAGAAGTGTGGTTGGGGTCTACGAGCGAATACTTACTTGTAGAGCAATATTACTTATGCATATATTCCCTATACCAGCAGGTATTTCACGCTAAGAGTTTTATACACTAGCGCCCCCTGGCGACCTACCCATAATACCCCGCGGCACGCATGCCTCGTTAGAGGGGCTCTAAATACGTAAACGTAATCCCAGATGGGTCCCGCTGTTCCACCTGAGGGTGGACCGGTAACCCAAGATACCTGGCAATACAGTGTAAAACATTATGACTCAATACATATATATATATATACACAATATCATATGTAAGTGAATCATAAGCAATCAAAACAAGGAGACTCACCTATTATAGGGAAGTCCCTGGCTGGAGAGGGTCCCCCGGACGTGACGAAGCTTGGCTAGCCGCCCTCAGCACTGCCCTCCCTGCTCTGCCTTCCTTCTGGAGAACATCTTTAAGTAGCACTCAGTGAAGGTGTTGGGGGTCTTCCAACATGCTGTCTGTGTGATGTCCCGTATAGAGACACTCTTAAAGAAGGCCCAGGAAGTGGAAGCAGCCCTGACATCATGCGCATGGACTGGCCCAACAGGCTCTTGTGTTGGTGTGTCCATCGCTGACTTGATGGCCATAACCAGCCAGCGAGCAATCGTGTCACGTGAGGCCGGCAGGTATGGCGGAGGTGTTGTTATGAACGGCTGCGAATTTCCCATTCGAAGCGTCCTTGTTCTATCAACGTACCATTTCAGGGCACAGAC
This sequence comes from Patiria pectinifera, assembly GCA_029964075.1. Taxonomy (NCBI): domain Eukaryota; kingdom Metazoa; phylum Echinodermata; class Asteroidea; order Valvatida; family Asterinidae; genus Patiria; species Patiria pectinifera. The sequence continues at coordinate 26,700,050 of CM057150.1, forward strand.
TGGGCACCACAACTTGTCGCGAGAAACGGATGAAAAGGATTTAATGTCCGGTACAAAAATGTCAGGAGGTGAAAAATCCTCCGACTGATTTTTTGTCAAGAACCCTGCTTTAGGGATTAGGCGCACACCCCCTGGTTCCCACCAGATGTGACCTGTCTCTACGGTAAGTGAATGCAGTTCGCTACGGCGTCTAGACGTAGCCACTGCTAACAGAAAGGCAACATTAATGGACAGTTGCAACTAGGTTGAGCTGCCCATTGGTTCAAATGGGGGTCTCGATAAGTTTGACAAAACACTGCAGAGATCCCATGTTGGTAATAACCTACACGTCTGGGACAATAGAATGACAGCAGGTGTAGTTGGATGGGCCGCATCCCCAACCTGCAGAAATTCACGTCGTCTACCATACTGGCCATGAGGCCGAGCAGCCTGAGCCAGGCCTGTGCTGGGGCCACGGTTGCCGGAAGGAACAGGGATACACACCTCTGAAGGTTGACAATCCATTCCTCCGTAGGACTAGCCAATCCTTTCTTGAGGTCGAGCGATGCCCCAAGAAAGATTGGGAACTGGGACGGAAGTGGGTGGGACTTCTCGGTGTTGATGTTAAACCCGAGATCCGACGCAAGACGCCATGTCCGGTTGAGTGCCGCTGACGTGGCCGTCTGAGATGGACCCACGATGATCCAGTCGTCGAGGTACATGAAAATCATCACCCCTTGCTTCCGTAGTGCGGCCCCGACTGTCTTCACTAACCGCGTGAAGACTCGGGGTGAGGTTGAGAGGCCGAAAGGAAGCACCATAAACTCGTACTGGACATTCTGGTACTGGAAGCGTAGGAACTTCCAATGGTCTCTTCTGATTGGGACGTGTAAATACGCGTCCTTCAGATCTAGGCTGGCCCCCAGGGCCGGTGTGTGGACCGACTCCAGTATTATTCTGAGCGTGTCCATACGAAAATGTTGTGGCCGAATAAACTTGTTGAGGGGCTTTAAATTTAAGATTGGGTGCCAAATGCCGACCTCCGTCTTGGGGACCAAGAAGAAGGGGGGAGCGTGCGTACTGCACGTTTCTTGAGAAGAGAGTTGATCTCCCCCTCGAGGGAGAGGCGTTTCGATGGATCGGACGGCACTGATGTGGGCCGAACGATCATGTCCGAGGGGGGGGGGATGTTCGAGAACTCGAATGTGCGTAGCCGCACTTGATTAAGTCGAGCACCCACCGGTTGGACGTAATTTGAGCCCAGAACCCCGCAAAGTCTCATAGACGGCCTCCCACGGGTCCAACGGCGGGAGGTCGCCGTGAGTCTAGTAAGTCATTTGGTTGAGGGTCATTTTAATCATTTAAATCAACTGATTCCACTAAATTACAAAGTGTAAGATGTTGTTAACACATTCAAACACCTCTACTTCATCACCATCGACTCAATTTAGATTTTGCATAATTACACAAAATCGTTGTTTTGATTAAGTCAAGATCTGAGTTTAAAAGTTTTTATTCAAAGTTTTGAATTTTAAAGAGAGCACACTCACGTTTGCTTTATATCATTCCTTGATCTGTTTACAGTAATATTGTGAATCAACTGTGCTGGTGAAGGCTTACATGAGCCATCAAAAGGTGTATTCAAAGTCCCAATTGATAGTCTTATTCCTAACATTTTTCCCTACAAATTTAGATTGAGATTTATATAAAGCCTTTTAAAGGTGGAAGGCCTGATTTCTGTTCTCCACCTTGGACCATCAATCAAACACTGTAAGTTACACAAGGATCACTGCCTCCGGTTTTGAAATTAAAAGCATTTTTCTTAAAACAACATGCCAATGGAGAACTGCCATATTTTTTTTGTATACCATGTACAGGTACCATAAATCAACTTTTCATTCATATCCACACACAGCGTATCTCAGCTGTATCAATCAAGCAATGCACCTTTAAAGTGTCTTCAGTGTAATGTACCATTGAACCAATGATGTAGACTACATGTAGAAGAATCAAGTGATTTTTTTAATCACTGATTCAATACAATTTTTTTTCAAAAGCATTTATCAATTTATTGAGTTTTGTGGATGATTGGTATTATAGGAACCTGTAAACTCCTTTGTGATGGGATTGAGGGTGCATGGGGAGATTTAGACATATGTTTAGACATATCAATATTTTGAAAGTTAAAAAAAAAAAAAAAAATCTGATTTAAATTTTAAAAATCTGATTTAAAAATAAAAAAATCGCCAACCCTGAACGATAGTAATGTAGTTCCCGTCTGGCAAATGGATGCCATTTGTCTGCTGACATAATGTTGTCGATGTGTTCCACACATACTTGATCCAACGGAAGTATGGGGAACACTCTGTCACTGGTAGATGTGGAGCCCATCCAACGCTTGAACGATTTATGATCTGGCGGAGGGGGCTCATCAGCGGAGGGTAATTTAAGTACCCGTATCATGTCTCTCTGTACTACATGAAGCTCCGTTTCAGTAATGGAGAGCCGCTGTAATTGGTCTGGTTCTTCGTCAACATCGGATGAATCAGCCGATTGTGAGGGCCGAGGAGACTCTGGTGAACGAGAGTCGTCTGGAGGGGCGACTTGTACAGAACCAAGCAGTGGTGGCTGTGCAACTCCCTCAGAAACAATAGACATCGATGGGTGAATACTCAACACAGGCGGGGATCCCGGCGCACAGCTGACAGTGTGCGGTAGGTCCCGTTGTCTCTGGCCCACCCGACCGTGGCCCACGGCTGACGCACATGAGGTGTTCGCTGCGGGCCGGGCGTCCGGTGTACCATCAACCACGCGTGGTATATCTCGTTGTGCTTGGGCCACCCAACCGTGACCATTGAACGATGACTGTGGAGCATTCACCGCAGGCGGGGACTCCGGAGCACGGCTAGTCGTGTGCAGTATGTCCCGTTGTTCACGGGCCACCCAACCGTGACCGGTGACTGAAGATTGTGAGGCGAGACCAACGACCGATGGTTGTGGGGCGTAGCTCGCTGCTTCCGGGGGGCCACCAATAGGGCCCGCCTGGCGGCCTGCAGACCTGAAAGTCTGCCAGAAAGTGACACAATGTTTAAAAACCTTAACGCATTAGCAATTGTAGTACATTGTATTTACTCACTGGAGAATCAATAAAACCATAAATTGCTTGTGCAGTTTTGGGCGATACAGTGACTAATTTAAGTTATATAAAATCCACCTGTTTCTTCTTGCTTGGTAAGAAACCTGACACTCCGATTGTTGGCTATAATTGGCTCATTCTTTTGCTTATATTGTAATTTAGAACCTCGATACGATGTGATTTAGAACATCTGGAGAACCTCTTATTAACAGGAGTCAACTGTATGAAGGCATAATCGGAGTTGCTTTTGATGTTGACAATTTGTCTTACTCTATATATCATGCACCAAATTTGCAAATATAAAGTCAGCCAACAAAATTGGGATCTAATGGTTGAATAGTTTAACAGAGAAATCAGTTTTATTCGTTACTGAGCTGAGTATGTTATTTATGATGGCCAAATTCTGAGCCCGGTACCCAACACATTTTTGACCACAACAAACATGAATTAATAATAATAATAATTTATACATTTATATTGCACAAATTCCATATGAATATATGATCAAATGCGCTTTACAATTATTATCCCTGTTTATCAGGAATGAGACCATTTTTTCTGCAGCAGCTTGAGATCAGTGCAATTTGGTCTCTACCTTCACAGGTACCCATTTATACTCCTGGTTGGAGAGAGGCAATTGTTGTAAAGTGCCTTGCAAAGGGCACAAGCACCATGTTCCCGTCAGGGTTCGAACCCATGGACCACAGCACACTAGTCGAACACCGTAACCATTGGACCACAGCGCCCCTGTTGCTAGATATTAATTAAACATTGATATTTGTGTGTGTGTGTGTGTAGATATCCCATTATTTCTTCATGCAAGGACCGAATCCCGAGGATGGCTATGGCTACTGTGTCAAGAGTAATGTGAATCTAGCCAAGGCTCAATCTCCAGCATTCATTGATGGCCAAGAAGATTGGACATCCACTCAGTACTCTACATGGACTGAGAGCCAGTGGTCTTCCACTGCCTTCTCTGCAAGAGTTTACCTTAAGCCAAGTCCAGAACAAGAGGTGGGTACAGGATTTACATTTGAAAGAATCCTACATACAGTGTATGCCTTTGGTGCTGGTGCCTCTTGATAAGGCCATGGACTTGGCCTGGCATTTGACTGGGAGGTTAGGCCATAACATGACTTCAGCTAAGACTAGACATGATGAGGGACTCGTCATGACAGTGTGGAACTTTGTCAGAATGGCCTATGTAATTGTTCATAATATCTCTATCCCTTGGAGAGAAATAATGTCAGCATCTTAACATTGTGGTAGTCACATTGGCTTATCACAGTCGACAGTTTGAATGTACATGTATGGAACATGATCTCTATTACATGGTAAGAACTGATAAGAACTGTATCTGCTCGTTGGATCTTTGTGCTCTTAAAACACTTTCATTCTGGATAAAATGTCTGAAATGTGAACAACAGCGATCGTTATTCAGATTCAGACATTTTGTCCGGAACACAAGCGTTTGAGACATTTCTGGTTCCTAGTGAAATATCGCAGGCATGAGGATACCTTGCCGCTGTAAAATAAGCATTACTGAAACAAGTCACTATCTCCTCAAGGTGACTGAGAGTGAGGCTCACAACAGCGAGACATTCCTACATGTATGTCTCGGCCCCCGACCAAAGTCACAATGGCCGTGCCAAAAAGCTGATTTGGCCATGGAAAGCTATGGTCGTTATTTTCATGTGTTAATTGGTCACTTGTAGGACAAAGAATGTTTGCTTTTGGAGAGCAACATTTCTCAAAATGAAAGATTAGAATGCAAAATAACTTGAAATGGTCAATGGTTATTTGCTTTCATAGTGGCCATGAAACAATGCATGTACACGTATTTAGTGAGTTCTTATTTGAGATTTAAAGGAGCCCTCACATCTTGAATTCTACACTGAAAGCTCTCTGATAACAGTGGTTGCTAGAGCTAGATAATATAACAATTTTAAAATTTTTAATGGAAAATATGCACACTGTTTGAAACAAATACATGTAATTTGAAAATTACATTATGTACATGTTAAACAGTTTGCTTTATATGTTTTGACCGAAATGTTCAGCCCTCTTAAGACAAATTTGTTTGCTCCATAAACTAATGATGATATTGGTGTATTGGATTTTGCAGCAATTTAATGATCCCTTTTTTGTGTGTTTTTATCTTGGCAGAGTGTGATTTTTTGCCTTGGTATGGTAGTGGTGTTAATGTCTCTGCTAGTCAGCTATTTCTTCAATGCTAGAGCGAATATACTCTTCTCCTCAATATAAGGAGCCAGATGCATCAGCATTGGACAGCACGTCTCTTGTTCAATAAGGGCTTTCTGGGTTGTATATTTTTTTTAATAGGCTATTGTACCTGTGTATCTGCTCATTGGATCTTTGTGCTCTTAAAATGATTGAAAGTAAGAATGTATTTAAAGTATTGAATCCAAAGTCTAAGAGTTAAAGATGAAGCATAATCTTTGTAAACCTAACATGATGATACAATCATAAGGAGGTCTCAGAGTTACAACTGCAGTCATGGCCAGAATGTATTGTAATCAAGAAAGTTTTGAAACTATGCACAGCATTTAAGAAACATGGAGAGTGGACTTTTCAAATCATTCACCGTACTGCGAAGGCTTGCATGGACATAAAGTACTCATTGTACAACAGTGTACATGTATTCTTGCTTGAAATTGAGGGTCGAATTGAAGCCTAGGGCTTATATGAACCATCAAATCTCGGTCAAACCAATCTGATCTTAACTTCAAGAGGGCATGAGGTTGCAGAATAGAAATAATAGAAGAAAGTAGAAGTTGATGAAGTAACAGAGAAATTAATAAATTAATATCTTGGGGTGAATTTACAGCTGTGGAATTTTCAAACATTATTGAGGCTGCTTTTAAAAGAAATGAGATGCAGGATGTTTACTGCGTAACCCTGGCAATGACTACTGAGTGATTACACAATAAGTGAAGTTAACTGAAGTATACCATTAATTATAGTTTGGCAACTAAGCCTAGTTTGTAAACCAAATGTTTGTTTCTGGTTAAAACTGAACCATGGAGTGACCAAGTAAACGTGTTCCTTTGCGGTTTTGTAAAGTGTAAAATATATTTTATGTCTGATTATAATTTTTATTTGATATTCCCATTTTTCAAAGAGCTAAATGTTTTTATAAAATTGCAACAATTTGTGTTAATCAAGTTTGAAGTAAAATAACGTTTAAGTCTTGTAATGTTTATTGAATCAGTCCATACCATTTGATTCTCTGGGAAAAATGAAACACATTGTGTGGGCAAAGTGTTGTAAAAAGTGTGATTTGTGTTTGGTTGCACTGTAGTTTCAATGTTACATCCATTCAGCCCTGCCCTCTGTGCACATCTGGAATGCCACACTGCATGAATCATGGCTGTCCGGTCCAAGCATCATGGGCAGCAGCTTAATGGATCAATAGTGTGGAGATTAAATGATTACTTGAATTTTTTTTATAATGTAACAATTATTTTGTCTAAAATTCCTGTCAATTTGGCCAAAAAAAGGGGCATATTTCATGTAGTACATGTACATGAGTGATGGGCACTCATAGCACTTGCCATAAAATGGCCAACCTTATAACCAGCAATTACACAGCACATTTTAAGTCAGAAATAAGTTCACAATTTATGTAGACGTTGCCTCTGAGAACGAAACTGGAAGCCACTGAAGTTCCTCTAAAATAGGAGTAACATGAAAGCGCTTATTCCTAAGAGTTATTTTTCTCGCTTGCCATGTTTTGGAGTCGGTGCAGTCTGGCAAGCTGTGCACAACTCAGATTGAGCAAATGGGAGTTGCAAACATCAATGTACATTGTATATAGTTTCTCACAGAATAAAACTGGATAGTGTATTTGATGTGCATATGTTGTTCTGTCTTAGTACTTCAAAGCATGTAAGAATAAACAGTTTGCATGGTGAGGGTAACAGCAAGGTCAGTTTGTGGTGGCACTGTGTGAAATTAATCTCTTTTGTGAGTACGTCATGGTTCTGAGAAGAACCGGTTTGAACTCAACGTTTTGGACAGCATACACTGTCCGTCAGGAGACTGATTATTCTGCCATCGCCTCCCTCCGCTGTGCAGCATCCAGTTCACCGTGGAATAAGAGAGATGTAAACATCTCTTTTCTTGATGTCCATGTCTCAAGAAAGCAGGATTGCACCCTCTCTCGCACAGTCTACCGGAAACCCACCTACACGTACCGATATATACACACTTGATACTTGATACTTCATTTTTTCATCTCTTCTGAATATCTCGAGAACAAAACACGCTTAAATCAAAATTCTTTTTTGTAATTGGTTTATTAGGTCATAGATATCTACACAAAATTTCGAAAAATGTGTGACGACTTCTTGGCGTCTTTTAAATTGTGATATTCTTTTGTCATCGGATATTGATTAATAGCAATTATCAATAATATTGATAATTGTTGAAGGATGAATTTACTTTCTTTTAACTTGTCTACACAGCAACATTTTCAAGTTGTGTAACATGGATCTGTTGACCTTCCTGAGATGGCACCATAAGTTGCTTATACTGCAGTTTGGGGTTTATGCAACCTGCTCCAAGGTTGCAGTCTTATTGTAACTTTGTTTTATTTGTTGTATGTAACCCATGCCTACACAGCAATTTTTATTAAAATTCTTTGTTTTAGAATTTATGTGACAATCATGTAAACTTTTACAAAAAATAAGGCTATATAAATGATGAGAGCAAACTGAGTCTAGGTACCGATTGGATCTGAGACCCTTGGCCGGAAGGACTGACTCAAGACAGCAGACTCTTCAATTCCTGCTGGCAAGATTGCCAGACAGTATCTACCGATGGACCAAGACATGGAGATCGACCATCGAACTCAAAACTCAGCTTAAATTTCTGTAGCTGAAGTTTTGGATCTTGGCATGCTCAAGGCCAAGACTCGTCTATGCACAACGCCAATGCCTTAGCCTCACCAAAGACAAGCAGTCCATGAGGAGAATTCACAGCCCAGTCAAGTCAAGAGCTACGAGACAGCAGGAGTCCTGAGGAGTCGTCTCTACATGCAAGCAAGCAAGCAAGCTGAGCTAAGTACATGATAATGAACTCAAATGAACAATCTAACACCGGCTCTTGCTCTTAATTTGATGACAATAGTTCTACAATGTTTTTAAACTGTAATCCTGTTAATGTAAATTACTGTAAATAATGTAGTTGAAAAGGTTAGAAGAATATAACCTACATTCATAAATATCTCGGACAGTTAAGCTATTCCTATTGGTCGAGAGCCCGTCACGTGGCCAGTCTTAAACGGATGATAAAGACATGGCTAGCTGGTCTTAAATACCTTTCCAGTGTCACAATAAAATGTGGACTCCTAAAAATCCAGTGCCTCTTACCATTTCATTGGTTGAACGTTCACAATCTTCACGTAGGCATGCGCAACACTACCAGCGAGTCAGAATTTTATAGTTCTAAATTCAAAACGCAACGCCCCAGGTGCGTTCTGTGCGACATCGCGCAGAACATGCTACGCGCGCGTCAATCTCCATAAAAGGGTTGTTTACATCTTACTCGCCAGCTGAACACTCCATTATTTTGCTAGAGGGATGTTTCAAAAAGCATGAAGTGAACTTGTTGAACAAAATCAGGATTTTTTGAATGATTTATTTGATTTTTTTTACCGAAAAGGTATTTATGAATGGGAATAAATGTGTGCTCGGTCGGTATTTATCACTCTGTTTAAGCCGCTTAGAGTCTGGGTGCTGATAATTACCCTCGCCTCCGGCTCGGGTAATTATCAGCACCCAGACTCTAAGTGGTCTTAAACAGAGTGATAAAAACCTCTGGAGCACACATTTATTCCCTTAGTCATTGCAAAGTACCTTTCTTTTGTTATGTGTGTTGATTATGTGTTGTCGATTGCCAGGCGGGCAGTCGTTAAGGATTCATATGTAACTCTTATTTAAACAATGAGTTCATTGTGGGTTATATGACATCATCTTGAGGGTGCATAATATGAAGTTATCAGGGGCGGATCCAGGAATTTTTTGCAGTTGTTTTTTTCATCAGCAAAAGAATCTGAAATGTAGACAGGTTTTTTTTCTCCGAGCACTTGGCCAGGGGGGGGGGGGGGGCGGCTAGTACCATAATTCAATAGGGGGCGTTTTTCAAAATTCACGATTCTTAACACTATATTACAAAATGGTGTACAAATACAGCTTAACTAAGCTGCTTCTGCCCATATTTTGAACAGGTTGACATTATACCAGTATATATATATATTTTTTTTTAGGTGTCAAAGCGGGGGTGTTCCACATTATTTTTTAGAAATTTCTATGAAAAAAAAAATTTTGGGGGGGACAGCTGGTTTTTTTGGGTTCGACCCCCCAACCCCCCCGTTATGAGAGTTGGTGCGTAGGTAAACACTTTTACTAGTATGCAAAATCCAATTGAATTTTTTATTAATTTTCAAACTTTTTACATATTTTTTTACTAGCAATATTTGACATGAAATACAACTAGATTGACTTTAAACAAGACAAAGATCCTAAGCTAAAGTTGGTCCTAAGTAGGTGGCATAATTATGACGCCATCACGAGTCATATGTGACGTCATCTTAAAGTGGATGAAGTCCTTTATCTCTTTTTAAAGTTTTAATTTGGATGGTTTTAATTTTGAACTCATTTTAGTTCCGAAGTTGTATTTCAAATTATTTTATCAAATTTTGACGTAAAACTTGTTTGTAATTTTATGCGTGAAGATGTCATGATGATGTATGAATTGTTTTCACATCTTAGGACAAGGGTTTATATTTATACAAGGCTTCATATTCTTACCTTGAATTGTTTACAAGAATTCCGTTTGTTTTAATATATCAATGTTCTTTCGGTATTTTGAATTCATCTAACATTGCCCTTCCGTGAAGGTCAAGCTACATGAAATGTTCACCAATGCATAGCCTATCCCTTGTAATTTAACACATGATCGACATCATCTGTCACACTTGTGTGTTCAACTTTTTGTACATCTCTGTATAATGGGTGATATTCATACCAAGTTTGAAGTTCATGCGTTGTTCCGTTAAAAAAAAGAAGAGCTGCAGAGAATTATAAAAAAGGACAACGATAAATATAAAGAAAAACAAACCAAACCAAAAAAAGACAAATAATAGGTCATTTTGGTTAATTTTTATTTCAAAAATTACCTTTTATGATTGGAAAAAGTACAGAGCTTTGTACAGTAATTGTATGTCAAGGCATCTTGCTGTTCAATTTATTCACCATAAAATATTTACACTACACGTACAGAATACATCCTTGTTTAAAAAAGGTACGTCATGTAAAAATGTCTTTTCCAAATTTCACTCTCAGCGTGAAAATATGTTTTCTATACATTTAATAGTATTATGATGAGTAGTATTATCGCCTAAGTTTAATCAAACTACTTGTTTTGCTTCCTTCCACTTTGGCAATTATTGTCACAAACATTGTAAACTCAAGTTAAACTAGAATTGGTTTTTCATTGTTGGACTAATATATGCTGTCATGACAATGTAGTGAAACAAAAAATCAACAGCTCACAACACTGGTGTGGAAACTTGTCTGCCAGTCTACTACATTTAGTGCCATAATACTACTCAGCTACACAGGCAACAGTTTGCCACAAGGTTTGACTATGGTCAACAATAAGAAGTCTTTTAAAACCTCATCCAGAAGTTGTTAGACAGGATTTTCTCACACTTTTAGAATCAAGTAAGCAATAAAGACCATGAACAATGCCATATGAACTCATGCAGATGTTTATTCTCCGGGCAATCTCATGATTATCTGCAAGTACATGTATTTATTTAAACTAAATAAGAGCAATGTATTGTCTTGAACTATACTTCTATTTCATGAAAGCCCAGGTCTTTAAAGTCTTTAATTAACAAATCAATTCAAATGCTTTTCTGAAATATTTGTATTACCCCTCGAACTTGCTTTTGTTTTCAATACAATGATTTATGGCACAGTGTGATCAGAAGCCCCATACAAAAGTTACATTTATTTTGGCACACTACATATTTACATGGTACTTGATAGGACGGCTGGCATAAACTTGGCTTTTTTTAGGTGAAGTTATGCTGAACCACACCGTTATACTGTACATCACTGTATGTCATGTTAAAGAAGCATTATTGGCTTTAATTATACATTTTTCATAATGCCTTCACAGGAAAATGCTGCGAATGCCTCACTTGTAAAAATAAATCATGCACTGGATGTAAATGCACAACTACATTTAATAATCAATAAACAGCAGTGAAGTCCAGACCTCCCTTGGACTTGGATCCAGACCTGGAACTTTCTAGATCTAGACATCAAGACCAAGAATGTATCCAGAGGTACGGATACCATATGGCATGATACCATATGGCATACCCATTTGGAACTTTTATACAGGGCGAGTAAAAAAAAAAGGGTAACCCAAACCCCCAAAAATATATTTCACATTAAAAAAAATATGTAGCACCAAACATAATAATGACTGGAAAGCCAATTTCATAAGCTACTTTTAGATGAAAGAAATTAACGAAATTGCTCAATCCTTCCAAAGAATATCACTATTTAAACACAATGACCCTAAAACCTGTTTCATTCCCCCAAAAAAACCCAATACACTGTGTGTTTTGTCTGTTTGGAACAACAAAGAAAATGACACAGCATACTTGTTTTAACAACTGTCACCAACTGTAGTACACAATACCTTTATTAATAACCCTGGTTAGGCAAACGATATGATTTATAACATCCACTCTTTTTAAAAGACGGACCTTCCAAAGCACTTTGTTGAATATTTTTAACTTAACTGAGGTTTCATCGCTGGTGATTTTTGAAGACAATTGGGACGATTCTTGAAATCGTATCTTTGGACGAGACAGGTTTTAGGGTCATTGTGTTCAAATGGTGATATTCTTTGAATGGATTGAGCAATTTCAGTATTTTTTTCATCTAAAAGTAGCTTATTAAATTGGCTTTCCAGTCATTACTCTGTTTGGTGATAAATATTTTTTTTAAATATGAAATATAATTTTGGGGGTTTGGGTTCTGCTTTTTTGACTCGCCCTGTAATTACAAGTTTGTTTTAATTTGGGTATATTACGCAAATACATGTAAGCACCAACACGTTCTTTCAATGGTCTTCAAACCAAATTAAACAATTGCTGAATGTCTATAATTATGTTTATAATTTGTCTACGCCAAGCTATGCATGTATAGTGGCATCTGGATAGTGTTGTAAATTTTTAGCAGTTTTGCATGCAAAAATTAGTTCAGCGTACAAACTTATACATGTAGTGTATACATACCCAACATATTGTAGACTTGGCCCAAGTCTGGGTTGTGCTCGCTCTGTGCCTATACACGCATAGTGCATACTTGATTTATAAACACCCGTGCAGTATAATGCCCGCCCTCATACCAACATGATAGAAACATACATGTACATGTGATACAGCAACCCAGATTTGGTCAATCTGCCAGGCATTTTGAACACAGTCTACGGAGCTTAATTTTCGCTGTGATTAATGGAACAGCACAGTATTTCAGGTAATAAGCATTTTTTCCCCCTAAAAACGTGTGGATTGTTTTGATATTATTCCTAACACGCAATTAGTGGTTTCTGCGCATTCGCACAGCCAAAGTTTCGTGAAGAATGCACACACATCCCATGGTGAGGAGTAGAAACAGATACATGTTGCATACGTTCTAATGTTTTCAAACGGCTGTATGTACGCACAACACGTGGGGCTATCAATGGATCTCAACATCTTTTACGGGTTTACCGCAACGGTCTCTAAAAATTCCTTTTGTTTTGTACATTCTTTATTTTGAAGTCGCAATATTTCAATTAGACAACATATTATTAGCACTAAAAGGTTTGTTTCAGTTAGCACAACTTAAGTTCGATTTTTGAAACTTTGCAGATGTTATCCAGCCTCCCCTACCTACTGAAAAAAACATTAATGAGTCTTCTAAGTTTGGTTACTTTGATTGGCTACTTTGATTGAACGCCCGTTAAGTGTAACTTGTCGCTCTTCTGGAAAGATGTAAACTAAGTGGTTTTGTTTTTTTTGTTTTTTAATTTAGATACAGACTTAAAGCAATTCTGTCTCCAAACACTTTGCAGTATGTTTCCTTTAAAGAAAATATGATCAACTATATCAGAAATGAAGGGAATAAAACAACTATCGTGACACAATCAAGAACCCCCAAAATAATCACTGTTGAAATAGAGTTTAACAGTTGTAAGACAACCAAAGCCTTGATAGTTCTTTGGTGCATTACACGTACTGAAAATAGACAGGCAATGTCAAGACTATAAGACCAGCACAGGTGGTGGTCCTCGGACCAAACAAGGCATTAATATTGCCAAAAATGTTCATATAAACTGAGTTTATTTGCTTTGTAAAATCACCTCAAGTCCTGCCCATGCTCTGGCAGTATTTCAAGGATTAAGCCCATAACAAATGATATGTATTCATTGTGGCATGGCTAATGCATGTGATTTTGACTTGCACTTAATAAATGCACTTGGTTTTTTTCTCATTTTGGTTTAGTCTAAATGTTTTGAAAGAAAAGTTTTCAAACCTGAAACACAAAGACAACCCATGAAATGTAGTATGGTGAACAGTAATGCAAGGCCAGGTGGTTTGGGTGCAATGTAACCACCTGCAATATCATGACAACCAATTCACCACGCCCATACATGTGAGTTTTACATTTGTTGGTTTGTTACTATTCCTTTCTGTAATCACAAGTTACAAGAATTGTCAAATTCTGTGAATGAAAATCAGTCAACAAAACAAATTTGGCAGTACGTATGAAATAATTAATGCATAAAACAAAGACAAGAGTAATTGGTAAAATTATTTATTGTTAAATATTGTTCAGTGCTTTCGGGCATTTATTCTACAAGGATTGGGCTCTTTTTTTATTTTTTTTTATTTTATTTTTTTACAAAACTTGGTAGATTTGGTAGTACTGTGTATTTATCATATTTCTAACACCTAGAATGCATTGAATATCATCTTTTTGAAGAAAAAAATATGGGGTTTGTTTTAGAATGACAATTACAGTGGCTGCACAGAGCCTATTACAAAGGACATTTCTAAATGAGACCAAAAAAGAACCTACAATTTATCTTTGTCTTTTATTGTACTTGTGTCTGGATGTTTTTTATTCAATTTAGTTATTAAAAGTTTGCATTCTCCACACATTATCAATTTCTGCTTTACAGTGGTCTGCAGTGTAGTTAAGCCCTTCTTTCCATAAATATGCAGAACATTGATAGAATCATGAGGTATACACGTGTGTGTCAATACTCAATATTTGCCCAAGATATATTTGCACTTGATGTTGAACTCACACAAAGCAAGCAGCTACAGACTTGTGGAGCAGCAGCAGACTTGAGGACTTGAGACCTTTGGGCAGATTGCAGTAACGAGCCCGACAGGTGTCTGCATTATAGGGTCTTCAGGTCCATTTTAATACATGCATGTTCCTCAACAGCATTTCTGGTAGAATCAAGACATTTATTGAATTTTTGTTTACTAGTTTTTTGACTCCCTATATTAACGATGCTTACAGAAGTGCAGTTAAATTGACAGAATATTTTGACATAGATTGAATGTACATGTACTCAGAAACTGATGTTCAAGATTTGGACTGCAGACATGAGTGTCATACAAACAACAATACGTACGTAGTGATACATGTAGTTTATGCCTTCTTGCATACCTGTGTATGCAATGTTACTAAAACAAACATACTAGATAAATTCAATGATCAGCACATTAGTGTTGGTTATTGCGGCATTTGTTACAGTGCCATCGATGTAGCAGTGCAGCAGGTTAACAAATCTGGAACATTAACAGACCAGTAACAAAGGATCCATTGCCATAGGAGTGCATATGGTGTCTTGAATCATGTACCATCCAAAACAGACACCTGGCCCTGCAATCTCTTTCACTTCAGTTTCTAAGATGTCTTATTGTTATCTGCCAAAATTTCATATTAATTTTAACAATATCGACAAAGTCACTTCAATATCCAATACAAAAAGACACTATTTGCTGTAGTTCAAACCTTAAAAAGTTGACACTGAAGCTTTTGATACCTGACTGAATCCATGTCAAGCAGAGCAGCATGTATTTCCTTACCGCTCTCCACAAATCTGGACCAACAGTGTCACCACCAAGACTGTGAAGAGTGAAGCAGCAATGCTCATAACAGCCCAATCCATCACTTCATGAAATAGCAGGAACCAATCTGACTGTTCCTTTATGAGGACTCTTCATCACTGTCTAATCCCATGACACCATCATTGGAGGATAATTCTGAGCCATTGTCTCCATCTTCTGTAAGGGGACCTCCTTCTCCATTGGACATACCGTCTAGCTGGGGCGAGGAGGATGAGGAATGATGTACCCGTACCATTGATGAGAGTGTTTCCCCTGATAAAGTCATCTGTTCTACTGGAACCGATGATGCAAGTTCTGTTGAAGCTGCAGTGTCACCACCTGAAATGAAAGTAATATACATGTATATTATTTTTGAAAAGCACAGGTGATAACCCATCCTTGCCCCATCCTCACCACACAATCCAATAGGTCTCACAGTCCAAAGGAAACAGCTTATTTTGTTGATTTCTCGGGTATGACTAATTATTTACGAAAATGATAATCATGGATGACTGAGCACCAACTGACATGCCAAAAATTGCCTTGTACCACTTGTACCATAAGACCAATTGACAGTTTTCAGCATGTTGAAAATAACACAATCCAGGACGTACATTATCAAAGTCATTTATTCAATTGCTAAAACATATCAAGGTTCATTATTTTCCCCGTTAACCCCACTGTCCTTCAACATGCCCCCATTCCTTTCAACGCAAATCTCTGCCCTGGTTCTCATTGCTGTGAACGCATTCCGGATATGATCATGTCTCTCTCTCCCTTGACTGTCAATTGGTCTTATGGTGCATGTGGTGCAAGGCCATTTCTGGCATGTCAGTTACATCACTGCTCGTCAGTGCTCAGTCATCCGTGACGGTAAAATGGAGTTCGTGGTGTCAAAAAAAAGAAGAAATGGTTATGTAACAGATGGTGGTTACCATTTTCCTAAATAACTAGTCATACCGAGAAATCAACAAAATAAGCTCGGTTTCCTTTTTTTTTAAACACCCTGTATAATCAAAATTTTAGAGACACAGAAAACATTCTAACTCATCACACACCACATGTTATATGCATGAGAAAAACAGGTTTGTTACATGTTTGAAAATAGGGTCAACTTTTTCACAATGTAGCGTAGGTTGCACTAAAAATACATGTTGAGGGTTTCAATAGGCTCTTGCACAGTAGCATATCCAGCTTTGGATGTCGGGGGGGGGGGGCCAACAGCACATCCGCATCGAAACGTAGACGTTTTTTTTTTTCTCCAGACACTAGACCTCTGTAAAATCAAAAGGGGGGGGGGGGTAGAGGGCCTCTTCAAAACTGACCATTATTATGCATACTGCAAATTATATACCCATTTTCATGGCACATCGTAATGGTTTTTGAGCGTTTTTTTTTTTTTAGATTGATGTCAGAACTCTTTAACCATTTATTAAAATAACTGCTGAACAAATACAAATTGTGACGATACGTATATGATACACATGTACATTTGTAGTTGGATGCTGTTGGATTCGGCAGGGTAAAGGTTAACCAAACAAATATCGAATTTGTCATGTTGTATTGGTATTGTGGCCCTGAAGGGTTTAGGCGGCGTCATGTAGATTTTCATGACCAGTTATGAAATTTGTTGCAAGGTCTTTGAATTTTTTGTCACAAATAGTCCTGAAGATTTTAGCAATGTCCTGAATATGTTCACTAAGGCCAAAAAAAAAAGTCTCCGGTTTCTGGTATGGAGCTTGCCCAAAAAGTGGTGCGGCGACGCGGCTTTTTTTTTTTTACCTGATTTTTTTGCTTCAAATGTCGGCTGATGACTGCAAATGGTGCCCGACTAAACTTAGTGCAAATATATGGGAGTCCAGAGAGGCCACATAAAGCTTATTCTCGACCATAACCCAATCTAAAAACACGTTAAAATTGTGCAGCAGAAGGATTCCAGTCAAACCAGTGAGTTTGGCGGTTTTGAGACATCATCTTTCATTGAAAAAAAAACTTTTTCATTTTGCCGATGCGCATGGCTACGGCGATGCGCGTGCATACCAGAAACCGGAGATTTTTGGGGGGGCCTAATGCTAACTTTTTTGACGTTAATATTGTGAACTAGACATGAATTGTGTTGTGACATCCTGATTTTTGTGTCATGAGACATTTTTGTTTTCATGCAACAAAATTCATGACTGATTTCTTAAAAGAAAAACGTCCCCAAAAAGTTAAGACTAGTGAAAAAGATTCACAAGATTAGTTTTTCAAGACAAGTCATAATTTTTGTCTCAACTAGTCGTTATATTTTTCCAACATGTATTTGGTGTGTGTATTTTTTCACGCATCCTCATTTTGTAAATAAACAGGAGTATCCCCATGATGTGTGCCTTATTTACATAATCTGGAGAACCTCTGACCCTAGTTTGAGCCGCTGCCAACGGCTCTCCGTTGTGCCGAAGGGGTCTGCTGCAGATTATTTTGAGCAGGTTGGTTACAGAGAGACATTTAAAGATGGCGGCGTCCACATCGACACGCGGCAGAATTTCCAGCAATTTATTATGTACAAACGTGAAAAAATCGGGAAATTAAATTCAGTAGCTAAAGAGTTAAGATGACTTGTCATGAAACATGAAAACATCATCATCATAATGTCACCCACATTTTTGTCTAACACATCCCTGTCTAAATACAATGTACATGTTGCACAGTTCAAACCCAGTTGGACTTACAGTTCTGTAGATATAAAATCTTAAAATATACATGTACACCTTTAAGATGACTTCATTAGACCATTGATGACGTCATCATGACATCACTTGTCTAGGTCCATTCTAACCCTGGGGTTTTTGTTTTGAAGTCAATCTGATGGCATTTTATGTCAAATTTTGCTAGTAGAAAAACATGTACAAAGTTCTAAAATAAATAACAAATCAGTTGATGACATCAGCATTACGTCACTTCGGATTTTGCATATTAGTAACAGTATCTATCTACCCAACAGTTTTCAAGACAACCATAACATGTGTTTTGAAAAATCACATTTTTATTGACGTCATCATGACATCACACATCCTTTAAAATGTTGTGCACACATCTACTGCCTAACAAACCTGATACAAATAGAATTTTGAATTTAGCATGTTGGGTTCGAGAGATAGGATGATTAAATTCAAAAATTGAAAAAATCTCTATAAAATCACGGCGTCAATTTTAATACGTCCCCGTCTACCTACATACCAAGTTTCAATCCAATACGACTTACAGTTCTCTAGATATAGGACTTTTAAATATGCACCTTTAAGATGGTGTCACGTTGACCCATGACGACCTCATCATGATGTCACTCTTGTACATAGGTCTCTGTCTATGTTAAGTTTCATTGTCTTATGCGTTAAGTGGGGGCCAGAACAAAACATGTGCAAAGTCTATGGGATATGGGGTGGAACAAAAAGAAAAAGAAGTCTGTGTGTCTGTTTGAAAACAGAACACAGAGCTTTTTCGCATTTTTCAAATGTTAATGTTTTGTTGGTCCTTTTGCAGTCACTTTTTAGAGTGCTTCATGTTAAAGGTTGCTCAAAATGCTTAGAATAATTCCTGAACTATAATTTAATCACATGACGCCACATGCCCTGCAATGACGTCATCTTGACAACACTTGTCAATGCACAGTTTGTCATTGTGGTCTTGGTTTGTGCCAAGGTTGAAGTCTATCCGATGAAAGGATGTGTACAATTTTGGAACCAGAATAAAATTGTAAATATTAAAAAAATCATAAAAAATTAACAGATGACGTCATCGTGACGTCACTTTAGATTTTGCATACCAGTACCATTATCTACATTTGTACCTACCCACCAAGTTTCATGGCAATCGAACCTTCCCTTATATGTGGTTTAAAAAATCGCATTTTTTATGGCGTCACACAGTTTTCAAAATTTTGTGTATATACTTATTACCTAACAAACCAAATACAAAAAGAATTTTGAATTTGGCATGTTGCGTTCGTGAGATATGGCTTGAAGGTCCAAAAATTCATAAAAATCATATAAAATCGCACAATGGCGTCATCATGACGTCACCTCATTTTGTATCTATAACACATCCCGGTCTACCCACATACCAAGTTTCAACCCAATCGGACTTACAGTTCGGTAGATATATGACTTCAAAATATGCACATTTGTGATGACGTCATGCGATCCACGATGACGTCATCACAACGTCATTCTTCGGCATAAACAACTAACCTGATGAAGTTTCAGCTCAGCTTCAGCTGTATATTTTGAGAAAAACAACATTCTAGAATCTCGATTTCAAATCAAAAGTTGCTGAATCATGTTTTGAATTGGGCCTGAATTCAGCGTCTGAGGCACATTCTCAATGAGCCGTTTGCAGCTACGCCATATTGCGCACTGAACTGGCGAATTACATGCACACGCTTCGCCGAATAAAAAAAACCCAAAAACTACTAACGGAAATTTCCCAACGACGTGTCTTTAGACGCATTGTTGGAAAGGCCTTCTTTCGTTGATTTCTTCAAAACGACAGCATGCCAGAAAGAATCGTTTCACAGGGAGTTTAGTCCACTTACTATCTTTCAACCAAGTAAGTATGTTTTTCAAAAATAATTACGTCAGTTACTTTTTGCATCAGTTACTTTTTGGATAGCTGCAAATGATGGAATGTAGCTTTAAATTAGTGAGGCGAGGGAGGGGTCTTAGTGGATTACTGACGTGAATCTCGCCGTAATGCATGTACGCAACTAAACTCTTGTTGACAAGTACTACGAGATCAAGTTAATCATTCGAAGTTCTTTTATTATAGTAAACCTTTTTCTGATGTTAATTGACCGGATTAATACTAGCGCAAGACATAAGATCAGTAAAAGAGGATCACACGTGAAAAGATACATACAAAAAATGATGGGAGTAACATCTGTCCATCACTACACACAGCAACAGTAGATCCAATGGTTTGGACAGCACATTTGCACCGCTATAGCATCAACTGGCCCAATGAGCATACACTGCCACGATGTCTGGGTACAAAGTGAGCAGGAGACCAAGGGAAACCTGGATCAAGGGTGTCAACACCCAGGACACATGGCATTTCTCCTCTCAAGGCCTTCTGGCTTGCTACTAATTATCCGCTCATTCTGCTTGCAACACCTCATGGTACAAGTGGATGTATATGAATAAGCTGTTTAAAGACAAAGCAGCAAGGTTGTATTATTGATGGCTACATAATCTGGACGTCAGGTTACACAGATTGTAAGTTGTACTTACTAGGTCTCGTTGTATTGGGTGAACCTAGGTTGGCTAATGACTCTGGCCAAAAACGTTGTGTGGAAGGTCGACTCTGTGTCTTGACTTTCTTTGTCTTGGTACTGGGGTCTGGATTACTAGCATCTAACATAGGCTGCAATATTCTCCTCCTCGCATTAATAAACCTGCATTGAGAAAACAAATTGAATATCTGTTAGTTTTTTACAGTGAGGTTGCCATGAGATGTTATGAATATCACATGGTAGGGGTGTAACAATTCACCAATACATCGATAATTGCAATTCTGAAAAGCCACGAGGCATTGCGATACAAAACTGTATACATACGGTAGAGGCATGAGGCTAGTAGGCTGAATGTGCAATAAAATAATGTGATCAAGTTCAAGACAAATACACAGCCTTTTTCACAATGATATTTTGGGCACAATGCATTTTGCAGCTGTCCAACTTTGTTGCCCGTCCTTTGGCAAAATTTTGGATGGGAAAGAACATTGAATGCCACTGCACTCACAGACAAAGAGAAAGTGTCATTACACCCCTGTCACATGGAAGTACAGACCAGTTAATGTCGACTACTAAAGAGACTTGTGCATGATGCACTTCACATCAGCCTTCAAAAGCTACTCATGATTGTTTTCCACTACTGTACTTAATGTAATTCTGAACCATTTTACAATGTTTGGCTGCTGTGATGTGGAATATGATAATGTTGAATATTGGCTTAAAAACGCAATACATATATAGGACGATTCCATATTTGTCATACCGGACATTCAGAGATTGTTTGAAGCCTGTTATATGACGCAGACACTATCAGAATAAGAAGAATCCTGGGCACACTTTCTCGAGTGATACCACTAGGCTTTACTGCCCAATAATTAACTTGGCTGAGAATTGAATTTTGTGAGTTGATCAGTGAGTAATTCTTACTAACATAGAAATATGTACAACGTTTAAACAAAGGTCAGATATTTTAGGATCTCTCGGTTAAATTTGTTTTTATTGAATAGGAAAAGTTTACAACATTAACCCTAACCCACCTCACTCCTCCAAAATCCTCCTGGCGGTTTTGGAGGATTCTAGAGGATTGAGGATGAATGGTGATTGAATCAAATGAGGATTCTGGAGGATTGAGGATGAATGGTGATTGAAGCACATGAGGATTTTGGAGGATTGAGGATGAATGGTGAATGAAGCACAAGAGGATTTTGGAGGATTGAGGATGAATGCATTTTGAGGCAGGACTGTCTGATGATTTTGAAGGACTTGGCGTTGGTTATCCTTCATTTAAACACAAGTGCAAAGTTTTGGGATGAGGAGGATTTTGGAGGATTGAGGATGAATGCATTTTGAGGCAGGACTGTCTGACAATTTTGAAAAATTTAGGCGGAGTCGAAAAATTTTGGAGGATTTTGGAGGATTGAGGATGGTTGTAAGCAACAAGGGCCTAGGGGGTTAGGGTTAAGGCCAGCCTGTTGTACGGGACAGGCAAGAGGTGTCGTGCAGGACATAATATCATAATTTGTACGAAATAGTGCTCTAATCAGACATTCCACTTTAGGTCAAAATGGCTAGTTGATATTATCACTGACTGTGAACAAGTCCAATCATCTTGTGTTATCATAGTGCAGCAGAAAAGTACTTGTGTCATATGGGAAAAGTCTGGTGTCGTATGGGACTAAATTCTAAGTCATTTTAACAAAATCAACAAATCCCTTTAATTTGACCCAAAATATCACATAAACAGCCATAAAAAAACTCATTTGGTCTCTGTAGATGGAATATCTTACATGTAGGTATGAAATTCAAGCATCAGGAGATATCCCAGGGACTTTCAAAACGTATCAATTCTTGACTTTTTAATACAAATCACCCCACATTCCACAACACAACAGTCGACAATTGTTTTGTTCAATATTGGGATTTGTCCCTCACCGACGTATTTTTATAAACAATGTATACTCAGTGTTGTCCCGAGTGATTGTGAGAAAAAAACTACTTGAGCAGGCCTCGAACCCTCAACCTCCAGGACATCCCACCACTCAACCACTGAGCCTACATGTACCTGGGTGGTCTGCACTGGTGGGTATGGCAATGGGTTCACGTCCTACCCCAGTAGTATTTTCTCACAATCATTTGGGACAGCACTTGAGTATACAATGCTTATAAAACTACGTTGATGAAGGGCAAAGCCCCATATTGAATTGACAACACCCCAAAACAAACATTCCTTCCATGAGAAAGTGAACGGCTGAAAAGTGGGAAATTTGTGAAATCTTGAGAACTACATATACAAGCATCACAGTCTCAAATGTGGTATCAAATGAAAGGGGACAAGAAGATTTGTATTTGAGTGGTGTGCCAGTGAGAAGAAATGTGGTTAAATGTATTTATTTATCACGTGTGTGAAGTTGATTTCAGATATGTAACATCCGTTACTTCAAAATGCAACGTCCATAACAAAAGCATGATGTATCAATAACATCAAAGTTACTTTTTGTAAAATGTCAACAGTGTTTTTAGAGAATGAAGCTACATTGTATGTCTACCACAACAATTCTTGTAAGAAACGTCACAAACTTTGTGCATTAAGGCCTAAGCTGGAGTTGTACCAAATATATAAAATTTGCTTTCACTGCAAATATTTTATTTTGTTGTTTCAAATTGGCCTGAGGCTGTCAGTGTAAAGATGCAGATGTTAAGTATTGTAATATGCAGTGCAGTGGTGTAAAAGTCTTTTGTGAAAAGACATCAAAGCTCTCAGCTGAATAGTCAAAACCATATATCCAAAAAAGAGAACCACTATTCATTTGAAAAGAAATAATCTAACACACATACCTCAAGACCTAGCACAGGCTGTTGATTTAATGATAAGCTTTCATGAGTCAACAGAATTTAAGTGTACATGTAAATGCCATCTCAGTTCTAGTCGCAACTTTCAGCTTAATTCAGACTAAGGCCAAAAAAATAAGTGTCCGGTTTCTGGTATGCACGCGCATCGCCGTAGCCATGTGCGTCGGCAAAATGAAAAAGTTTTTTTTTTCAATGAAAGATGATGTCTCAAAACCGCCAAACTCACTGGTTTGACTGGAATCCTGCTGCTGCACAATTTTAACGTGTTTTTAGATTGAGTTATGGTCGAGAATAAGCTTTATGTGGCCTCTCTGGACTCCCATATATTTGCACTAAGTTTAGTCGGGCACCATTCGCAGTCATCAGCTGACATTTGAAGCAAAAAAATCAGGTAAAAAAAAAAAAAGCCGCGTCGCCGCACCACTTTTCGGGCAAGCTCCATACCAGAAACCAGAGACTTTTTTGGGGGGCCGAAACTATGATATTATCTTTGTGACAATCTTTCAATACTATTCAGAAATAGTGTTATCTTCATCTAACACCTGGCTTTTTTTCATGACAAAGCCTTGTTGACTGAAAAAAAAATTGAGCAATTGACATGTACATATCATGTTTTTACAAGCATTTATCTACATCAAAGGTTATTTTGAGATCAAAAATATTTTAAAATGAACATTTTGTTAATTTAAAGTAGTATTCACTTGCACTATACATTATCTATACAACAACAAACAAACACACACAAAAAAAACACATCTAATGTCATCTCTATCTGACTTCTGGAAGTGACTGCATTGAGTCAATCAGTGAGTACTAGTCTTACGTCAAGATGTTGTTGTATGTTGAATATGTGATCTTCATACCAGCCCTAATGGCTTATTTCTGTGGGATAACAACGACTGAGAAAATGTCTTACCAGTTATTGACTTGTAGTAAGGTTAAATTTGTCTGTGCTGCAATCATTCGTTTCTCGTCTTCTGTTGGATACGGATGCTAGCAACAAAGAAGAAACGGTCAGATAACCAGGTTACATTCTGCTCATCAGATAGCTACCCAAACAACACTCAATATTCAAGACACTCTGCATCTCGGACAATTACTTGATGCACTATAAAAGATACTCTGCCCATTTGTTTTTTTTTGGGGGGGGGGGGTCGTTTTGAAAATAATAGAGAAAATTAATCATTTTAGTTATGTTCATTCCCTGACCAGTTAGGGTACACAAATATTAAATGTTGACATGCACTTTGTCACTGTGTGATATGGCACAGACCACTGAGCACAGTCAGAGGTCAGGATGGAATCCAAACAGGTGTGGCTAACCAGGCATGTTAGGAGCTATGAGCTCTGTACTTAGAGCACATCGTCACGTACATGTACATATAGTGTGTCCCAGTAAAAGCGGGCCCG
The DNA here is from genome assembly GCA_029964075.1 of Patiria pectinifera. Lineage (NCBI taxonomy): Eukaryota > Metazoa > Echinodermata > Asteroidea > Valvatida > Asterinidae > Patiria > Patiria pectinifera. The sequence continues at coordinate 26,724,911 of CM057150.1, forward strand.
GACAAAGCAGCAGCTATATCTAAACAAATATTCATGTGAGACTAAATTTGTTGGATGCTTTTTCATGCTGTTGATGAAAAATAAACAAAATCGATTGAAAACTTTTAAAGCCATGACTAGAAATGTAAGAGCTCCATAAAATCAAAATGTACACTATTTGCAGCATGAGCTTGTGCCGGTAAATTAGTGGAGAGAGGGAGACCACAAACATGTATCACACGAACACATTTCACATGCAAACAAGAAGAGACTACATGTATTCAAGGGGCAAATTGTAATTTTATCAGAAAAAGATTTTATTTATGAACGTAAAAAATAAATGTGTTAAGAAATAAAGACATACTGTAGTCTCATCGTGTTTGCATGTGAAACGTGTGTGATACATGTTCACGCTAATACAAGCTAATACCGTAAAAAGTGTAAATTTTGATTTTATGAAGCTCAAGTCATTGCTTTAAAATTGTTCAATCAATTCAGTTTATTTTTCCACAGGCAATAAACAACATCAACAGCATGAAAAAAACACCAAAGAAATTTAGTCTAAAATGAATATTTGTTTAGATATGGCAGCTGATTTGTCAAGGCCCACTTTTTCTGGGACGCAGTGTATACTGAACAGTACAATTTATATAACTGACATACAGATCCTTGTCATTTGATTGGTCGAACTCACATCACGTGACATTCGTTATTGCTCAAAAAGTCCCATTCGCCCATGGGGAATGGGAAATACTATTCAACAGTTAGGATCGTTCTTGTTTCATGATGCGGTATTTGTGTGCAAATGCATACTGGTGTGAGCGTTCAGCGTTGCGTGTAGCATGTATTGTTCCAAAGAACCAGTGCTACAAAGTTGGGTTCAAACATTTTCGTGGTTTGGAAGAGAGAAATACATTTTCCACCAGTTCTGTATTGAAATAGAAGTGCAAATATATCAAATGACAAGGATCTATATGTCAGTTATATAAAACAAATATTGAGTGGCTTTAAATTGTGAAATGGGAGGAATATTATCGCTCTGTAAAATCTAGAATTTTCCAGTTCAATCAGCTTTGCCTCGTGAAATGGAAAAGTCCAGATTTTACCTTGCGATAATATTCCTCCCATTCCACTCTGAGCCACTCAATATTTAAATGCACATGTTCTTTCTAAATAATGGAAAATAAAGACATTTGCACATTGCTAGCATCTACATGTACATGCAGCTTCCAAGGTTTCATTTTAAATTTCAAAAGTTTGAAATCCCAGGATCTGCAGTTATGCCAGAAATGGTAGAGAATCTCTGCTTACCACGATATGTTGGAAGAGCCATGACCTCATGATGTTGGTGGCATGCTTGGGAAGAACACCTCTCTTTGGTTTTCTCTTATTTAAAAGTTCATTCATATCATCATAGTCATCACCTGCACTGGTTATCGTGGGCGTTGTGGCAGCGTATGATAATGATGTAATATTCTGCTGTTCTGATGATGGAATGCCTATATGTGATATTGGAGTAGACCCATGGATGACAGGCACAACTGACTGAGCACCTACTCCCTGCTGGGGGGTACTCTGTAACTGCACAGTTCCTGGAATAGCCTGGGTGACTAGTCCTTGTTGTGCCATTACTCCCTGTGGAATGACTGGAGCATAGACTACTTGGCCTGCTTGGTTCAGCACTGTTTGAAACTGTGCCTGTTGAAGCTGCAATAAAAAATTGACCTTTTTAACATAGTACACATGGTAGCAATCGTAATGTAGGCTTGATGACTCTGCCTTGGACCAAAATGCAATTGTTTCTTTACTCAGACTCAAAAGCACAATTCTATGAAGCCCGGGAAGGGACAGGGTGGAATATTTTTTTTGTAATTTGCTAATTCGTTCGCACGAATTGCTAACTCGTTCCCACGAATTACTAATTCGTTCCCATGAATCGCTATTTCGTTCGCACGATTTCCTAATTCATGGCAACGAATTGCTAACTCGTGCATCCGGGAACGTGTTACTAATTTGTGGAAACGAGTTGGTAATTTGTGGGAACGAATTAGCAATTCGTGGGAACGAATTAGCAATTCGTGGGAACGAATTAGCAATTCGTGGGAACGAAATAGCAATTCGTGCAAACGAGTTAGCAATTTGTGCGCACGAATTAGCAATTCGTGCGAAAGAATAAGTAATTCGTGGGAACGAATTAGCAAATTCCAAAAAAAAATTCACCCTGTCCCTTCCCGGGCTTCATAGAATTCCACAATACAAAAATCATATTGAAATTGGAGGATTCAGGACGGTTAGGGCTCTACCTACATTCTACTCATTGTCACACTGATATTAAGGTACTCATTGCTTGGGTGCATATACTAACAGTTTCGTTGCAATGTTCACTTGTGGAACTTCTTTTTGTAAATTAGACACAAATTTCATCACACGTTCACATTTTGTAGAATTCACACATATTTTTTAGGTTTCTATTGTAAAACCTTGAATATTTTATTGAGTGGTACTAACCTGTGTTGAGCCAGATTGAACTGACTGTGTATTTGGTTGTTGGATGATGTATGTGCCGCCTGCTACTGATGCAGCTGTAGCTGGATGTACATGCTGAGGAGATGCCTGAACCTACACAACAAATACCAGCAGCATGTAAACACACACATCCTAGAACTGAACATCCAACTAAATGGAATTCATTAAATTCACTTCCAAAATTAGTGTATACAAGGGCGAGTGGCCTGATTTTTAGGCAATCTCACTGAAGCACCCGATCAACTCATCAACCACTTGTGAACACGCACACACTCCCTAGCACGTTTGTTTATGGTGTAAATCAAGCATTTTCTTTTGTTCCTCTTCCCTTTTCCTTCGTTTGTACTCAAACTTTTTTGCAACTGCTCTCATTGGTTTTGTACACGTTTTCTAATCATGGTTCCTGTCCTCAATTCATCGATGATGTTGCACATGTGTGTCCTCGATTTACACCATAAACACGCACAAGTGTGTATTTGCCAGCAATCGGAGACCCCCAAATGTCCCTCTTTTGTTTGTACTCTAACAATGTAGGAAGACCTCCCATATGTTGGGGACAGGCAAACTGTAAGAAGATGACAACCAATGTGCATATATGCCAATGTCAATTTTGTGTGGCCTTTTATCCATCTCACACTGTCTCACACAATAAAAGGAACAAAGCAGTGAGTTTGCTGTCAAATTACGAACGTCCATGTATAATTAGCTCAATAAAACATACTATGCACACATGTACATTATACACGTGTACATGTTTCAAACATGCACATGCATGCATGTAAAATAATACACACTACACAAGCACTAATTTAGAGATGGCATTACAAACAACAAGTTAGACCAAACGAATTGGAAGCAACAAAACTACAGCAACAATGAACTCACCAACATGTACATAGGCAAGCTGAGTCGCTATCATGCAGCATGGGCATCAAGCATACAGTCAGCATTAACCTAACTACCTCACCTGAATGTGTACCTGTTGAGTGACTGGATGAGGCGGGGTCATCTCTGGCCCCTGTGATGACCCTTGACCTTCCTGTGATAATTGACTTGTAGAGAATGTTGTTCCAGGTTGTCGGTCATCTCGAAGTAAAATGTCGCTATGCATCTTCCCCTTGAGACACGTTATATAACGATGGCAGAAGTCTTTACACAGTTCATTGACCTTCTCTAGTTCAAGCAGGTGTATGCGTAATACCTGAATTGCCTTCACCATCTTTCAAAAACAAATAAATAGTGAAATTGTGTAAGAGTATTGCATGATTCAAATACATTTAGAATCCTACTTGAGAATGTGCACCGGCAACAGATCAAACAGATCATACACAAAATGCATGAATCCTGTTGGTATGACGTACAATCCATATGGAAAATGAGACGTGGCATGTACAGTGTGCTTGTACATTTGTAATGGTTTCTGTTATTTGGATACTTCCTGCGCAAATTACTGTGTTCCTTTCATCATCTTCTTACCAGGTTGTCTATTTCAGGATCATTACTGAAGAATGGTTTGCCCGTTCTGTCTTGCTGATGTACAAACTCTTCAATGTCCACATCAAAGCTTGCTGAGGTTGGGGGATCAGTGCTCTGGGTGGCTTGCTCACACTTCTCAAATAATTGAGCCATCAGAGGAAAAAGAGGGTGCCTAGAAACACAACATCAAGAACTACATGTATTGCAGTCAAGTCCATGACCACCTGCCAGTATTTTTCAAAACAGTAATTTTGAAAAGCAATAAAATACAAAATACTAATTAAGATATCAGTGATACATGTTTGTCCCATTGTTAAATTTCTTCATACATCCACATTTTCATCAAAAATAACAATCAACAGTAATTTTGTGTTATCCTGTTTTATCCACAGCTTTGCATGTTTTCTAGCTAGTTTGGACTCTTTTTCCTGCAAATGTTGTCAACTGAAAGTAAATCCAAACATAAATATCTAAATCTCAGGATAGACCATTTCTTCTAATCTTGACTGTTTCACTGCCACTGTTTTAGAAATGCATTGAATGCCAAACTGTTAAACAAACCATAATGAACTCATGTTGAATTGAATCATGAACAATTATGCAAGATACAAGTGGCATCAAGTACCTGCAGTAATGATGTGCGTCTGTTTGGGTTGACCAGGCCAAACTGACCTGAAACATTAGAGTAATAAACCGCATCCGAACCGAAACTGATCTTAACTCCCTTAAACCGACCCGACCCAACCCGACAAAAACTAAGATAAAATCTGGCTTAAGACTGTGATCACTTTGTGCCTGCCCTTACCCACATGGCATGAATTCTTTTGCAAACCCATCGTCTCTCTTTCTGTCATACTCAGTGGGTTGATCGAGAGTAACTCCGCTTATTGAACAAATGCATGGTATCACCACGCAGTATCATGAAAACTGTTACAATCTATTTCACTGTCAGTCCCAATCCAACTGGAGAAAATTAATACCGTGGGAACTTGATAGTATGCACGTTGGCCACACCACAATGGGCTGCAGTCACAGTGACTGTCAATAATGTTGCATCACCTGAATTTCTCAACTGTTTCAGTTTATTTCGGTTTATTTCGTTTTTTCAAAAGATGGCTAAACCGACCCGACCCGACCCGACCCGAACCGAAAATGTAAATACAAAACCAAAATCGACCCGACCCGACTGAAAATTGGACAAACCGACCCGGCCAGAAGTCGGTTTCGGGTCGGGTTGGTTTCGGGTCGGGTTTGCAAATCATTAACCTGCAGCATTTGAAAACTACCCAGTGCATGGCACATGAAAGCACACATGTGCCCTGCAGTCTGCAGCACAGCCATTCCTGTACATGAAGAACGCTAGCCAATGTACACAACATGTTTACTGCTGCTCATGCTTCCAGTACCTAGCAGAATCCAAGGTCTGCTCACTTTGCATGATAAGATTATGTTTTTGTATAGTAAACTTTGTATACAACTGGGCGTTCAAGATCAAGGAGCCTTTAAACTACTGGGAAATCTGTGGCAACTCTCTCAGGTAAGCAAAGCCGTAAACCTCTGGCTTAAAACAATCAAACAATACATTAAATATTTGTTACATTTTTGCCATACTAAATATGAATTCTTTTCTTTTGATTTCATACAAAATACAGACTGTCAATATAAACTTAACTGATATTAATTACACCAATAAGCCAATTCCATCATGAGCCACAGACCATGACTGGATTTCTGAAACGGTGAAATGAATGCAACCTGTCGTTCCTTGGCCCCAGTAATACATGTACAGTTTGTCTGCTTCATAGATTATTTGCACCTTGGACACAAATATATGCACAGGTAGAGTGTACATGTATGTACTCACCCATAGATGAGTCTCTTGTCCTTTTCAAGTTGAGCCTGAATATCCTCCGTCACCGCAGCTGCTGAGGCACTTGTCACTACTTGGCTCACTCCTTGTGCTGATGGTTTACTCTCTTCTTTTGCTGCATCTTGTGTCACCATATGTGACACATCTGGGGTTGAAACCTCAACCCCAGCAGAAGAGTGTTGCATGGTGCCAAGGAATCTGGAGTAGCTGTTTTGAGGCAACCCGCTCTAAAAAAAGAAAAAAGAAAAAAAGATAAAACATTCCACACTATGAAAATAGCTCATTTATGAGGTGCATTGTAACCAAATTAGTAAGTACAAAGATTCCTATATTAGTTGTGTTCCTACACCTCATAATACACGTACGAAAGTAGTGATTTATTGCAGTTTCAATTAACTATGAATGTTGAACAATAAATCAAATCTAGAATCAGTCTTTCAATTTAATTGTGACACTTTATGTTGCTACATGTACTATTTCCAGCCTGACACATGTAGCCAAGTTGTTGAAGTCAGCTAGTAGTATTCACACTGCATATCTTTGCAGCACATGGCCTACTCACCGGCATGACATCTGACTGTATAGACAGGTCACTGAAACCACTGGGTGTTGATGAATACACTGTGCTGGCATTTGGCCTGATAAGGCTCCTAATCCCTAATGATAACATGCATTGTGTGTTCACTAATGATTGACAACTTCTGATGTGAACAAAACTGTTACCAAACTAAACATGCGTTCATAGAGCCCTCTTCTAACAAACACACTGCAGCACGGGACCCAATTAACGTCTAGACGCCCTGCTACTGCCGTGTGCCGCACTAATTAATTCAACTTTTTTAATTCAGCTTGGCGACAGCACATAGTTTAGAACCATTTTCCTTGGAAAATTGAGTTCCGCACGGCACCATCCTTTACGGTGACAGGGCTGCTGCCTACTGGTATCATCGTTCCGAATGGCAGTGGCACGGCACTGTTCTAAATGCCATGCCGAACTTGATTCGATTCGAAGTTGGGGCAAACATTTTAGGAATACGTTGGCTCACAACGTCCACTTTTGCGTCCGCATCATGGGGAGTGAAATTTGCACGAGTATTTTGATCCAACTGAATGTTCTCTGAACTGCTTTAACCTAGCCCATTACTCCAGAATATTACGTTTGGCATTCAACGTAACTGCAGTGCTGTAGAAAAGCTATTGCTGCACTCATTTCAATTAAGTTCAGCACAGAAGTAGCATGGCGTCTAGTCTTGGCCTTACTGCAAGTTATTGGTGAAATCAATATAATAAAAATGAGAATCGTGCTTATAACTTTAGGAACTTTTTGTTACATATTTCTATGACTGCCGATGATCGCTTTAGGGCAATTTATCTGCAGACAATTTAGGGTTCTAACATCAGTTTGAGTAACATGCATACACATATCAGCAATTTATTGGATTCATATAATCTTATGTTGTGAAAAGCAGTGTTTTACTGTTTTTGATACACTGTACACAAGTTGTTTGTTGCTTATGTGCAGTGAATGCTATACTAAGAGGTCTGCAGACGCCCTGCTCGCTGTTCAGATTGTGACAGAAATAAGACAGAGCCCGTCTTACATGCTAGTCATGTTGGACTACTTTAAATGTGTGCACTCTAGGCATTCCTTTTTGTCGTTTTTAGGGGAAAATCAGTTTATGTTGATGTGAATAAAACAGTGACTGAACTTTGAAGAACGCACTTGCTAACTTCCAAACCCATTTAATTAAAAAAAAATACCAGACACATCAGTCTGACGAGGCATGAATGGCACATAGGAATAGAAGTCTCATGATCCATGAGATGCATACATGTAAAGTAGCAAGAATCACTGTGGAACAAAAATAACCATCCCCCCCAAAAAAATATATATATAAATAATAAAAAGAGCTACCAGTATACATGCTTTCAAGTGGAGAATTTTTAGATGATACTCTGACAATAATTTTTTTTTTAAATAAATGAATTCATTACAAACTGTTTGGACAAAGCTTTGCACAGCTTTTGTGTTCCCAGTGCTTGGGGCAAATTAGTCAATGTCATCTATCACTCACCATCTAAATGTAATCAATGCTTGTCACAACATGTGAAAGCAACAACTGATGCATAAAACTAGACTGTAGTAACTATACTGCAAATGTTCTCATGAATTTAAGAATTTTCCCCTGGTAAAATGAAGAGTTTGAAAACAAATAATTGTAATGCTGATCTGTAGGTATATCCTACACAGCGACATTTTCACACAATTGTCATGATTGTATTGAATTGGTATACTATGTACATGCATGATACATGATATCGTATTGTCAACAAATAATAAGTTTCTTTGCATTTTGTTACGTTTTATCTCTCTCTGTATATTATTAAATTATGTCTTATTTTTATGTCTTTTTATTTATCCTTACAACATTAAGTTTGTTTTACTTGTCTTGTTTTTTAATTTTATTTTTATTATTATTTTTTTTGGGGGTGGGGGGTGGGACTAGGATCCAATAGCCTAGAAAGGACATTGTATGTCTGGTAATCCTTTCCCGTAAGTTTATGTTCCTTAAAAATTGTCCAATACATAGATACTTTGCAAACTTACAATTCATTCTGATAGAGATGGGACTCTTTCAAAACCGAATTATCACCAGTTCATTCAAATATTGTGGTCGTCTACGGCCCTCTCACACAGCAGGTATATACAGTGTACTGATTGACATTGTGGGTTTTCTCAGGGGTAGGAAACAGTCTTTTAGAAGCAGGGTCAACTAAATTTTTGTAAACTGCAAATAATTTGAAGTTCATAAAAAAATACCGCTTTTGCTCACAACTAAACTTTCTCTTCATTCAACAGTATTAGTAGAAAAATAGCAAACAATAACACACAAAAAACTACTTTTCATGGTAAAAACTCAAACTCAAAAATGTTTAGTTTCTAAGGTATTGTAGTAAATCGACATTAGTTTTCATTTGGGCACCTCGATTTAAAAAGCTCAAAAATGAAATAGCACTGCATGTTTTGGCCACATCATCATGTCAGAGTTGTTATGATTAGGACTGTTTTCATGGGGGGGGTACCTCTTTTGATCTGTTTGACTGGTGGAGGTAAAGGACGCTCTTTTTTTAATAAATTAAATCCGTAGGATTAAGGGAATGAGAATTGAATTTTTTTTTAAATAGTCATTTATATTCATTCCTCTTCTGGTTTAAATTTAAAAAAAAAATTCCTGGGCAAGGGGCAAATTTCATAATTTTGGCAGGGGACACCTCAGGGGGCGACATGTACCACTTGGCATTCTCTCCAAGCCCTGTATCAGCTTTGCATATTTTTGGCTATACCGTTATGCCTACCTTCTTACTGTTATCATTATTGTATTTTACAACTTTTAATTTAGACCCCAGAAGTATAATTCAAGGCATTTTAGAAATGCCTGTATTATGCTTTTCAAATGTGTACCCATGATTGTGTCTATGCACAGCAATTATGGATAATTATTTGGTACCGTATTTAGTATTCAGGTGGGGTAGCTTACATTGTATTTCCACTGGAGTCTTCGAAGGATGACACCCAGGAATGCATGGCACACGGGCCAAATCCATGAAGTCAGAGGTAGACTGAAAACCAAAGCCACATGGATAGTTTAAAACATCTACGTGTACATTTGTACACGTGAGCATGTTTCATGCCCAGCACCGGTACTAACTCTAGTAGTAGCAGTTCTAAGCTTTGTAGAGTTTACGGAAAGATTCCCAATCCCATATCTGGCCATCACTTGTCACCCTGTGCACAAACCCATCAAGCACCAGTACAAGGGGTCACACTCTGAAGATCTTCAAACCAGCATTAAACAAGAATATTGGATACAGGAAACACTTCTTCTCCCGTCCAATCATCAATGTATGGAATGCTCTCCCACAGGAAGTAGTGAATGCTAGAACTGTGTCAGCATTTAAGAAAGAGCTCGGCTCACATTTGAAAAGAACAAGGCAAGATTACCATATGCGAAGTTCACTAATTTTCCTCTGTATTGACTAACAAGCCCCCAGATAGCAATTTCATGTCATCAAAGTCAATTTGAGCAGTGAGAAAATACAAACATTTTCTTAGAAAACACTTAGAATTTTTCAGTCCACTCTCATAGGGTTTGTACACAGAGTGTTGAGTGAACTTCGTAAATGGAAATCTTTCCAAGAACAAATATAGGATATGGGGTCACAAAGGCTATATGCCTAAATAAATTACCCATTAAACCGTAAGTAGTAAGTAGTAAACCCTGAGTATGAGATTGGTCTGAAAATTTCTAACTTTTTTTTCAGTAAATAGTTCAATATTTTCCCTGCTAAATTTGACTTTTCAGGACATGTTATCACTTTCTGATGCTGATAGGTCACTGAAGGGAACATTAAGTGATGGCATGTAGGCCTACTTGCAAATAGCTGTTGCGGTATGTACCACCAGGACATGTCATGACCTGTACACACTACAGCCTGGTGCGCAACTGGGAATTTAGGGGAAAACAAGCAAATTCCAAACTATACTCAAGACATTGTACAGTGTCTTTCAATTTGTAACATTTGACATTCATGAGAATTAAAAAAACACGAGGAAATCAGCGGATCTTAAGAAAAATTGCATGTCTGGGTACAAACACAGATCTGCGACAACTGTTTCTTGTGTAGGCCTACCATGTAATATGGTAAACATATGATATACATCATTCAGTACATGTGTGCACGTATACCTTGCTTTGGATAAAGTGCCATGTATTTACGTACATTTACAATATCAATGTAGCCTACTGTACACTCATGTTGCACAAACTCATGTGTGCTACGATGTACATGTACATGTGTAGCAACGGCACACTTTGCATGCCGATCGGGTGAGGCCTAAATTTGTTTAACATCGTGTGTTGGATTTTCTCCTTTTGTATAGGCCTAGCTCCACTTTGGTAAACGCAAATCCCACTACCCAGTCGTGTTAACTACTGGGCCGACCATAATATCAACACAAAAGATTTCAAAACGGCAGCTGTCGCTTTCATTTATACGACTCCTCCCTAAAATCGAAAAAAAATCCTGCCGTTTAGATTTACCCTAAACATGCTAAACTAAAGCACGGCAAAGGGCAAACACAACAGCTCAACAAAGACACACAGGTAGAAAAGAAGTGGTCTGTAATGTACAATCTAAAAAAGCCTTTCAATGGGATTTATCCGTTATTTTCTGGTCATAGATATCGTTCAGTCAGTCACTTAAACAGAGGTGTTAAAGATGGCTGAATTATAAAGATGACAGCAGACTAGGGCTGGATTGAGAAAATAAGACATTGAGTGACATACCTTGAATTGTCAGTCTAGCGTCAGTCCGACGTACGGCTATTATGGCGGCGGGCACAGCACAACAACGCTGCAGGTGATTGACGGGCATCATGTGACTTACTGAATAATGCATAAGCTTAATGATCAATTATTTAACAGGGGCGTGGTCACTGGACTAAGCGATTCCTTTTGATTCGGAGAATTTACTACTCTTGAGGTATCCTCCATATGGGGCAAGTCATGATGCGTTAAACTTCGGTATTAACAATTACAAATACTCTACAATAAACAGGTAAACCTGGTCAAATGTCAGGCGCAGCGGCATAGCCGGGGTTCTCATCGTAGGTGGCGTGTGGGGGGCTTGAGGTTATGTCTAGGGTTACAATGGACGGCAAACAGTTTCATCGTTTCAGTGCTGAAAGGTAAACAGGGGGTTTAAACAGGTTTTTTTTTTCACCGGACACCCACCCTCTGTAAAATAAAATAGTGTGGGGGGGCGCTTTTTAAAACATATATCATGGCTACAACAACTACCGCCAATCGCTTTCCGAGGGACGTTTAAATAAACAGCCACTCGCGGGAAAAACAGTTTTGGAAAAAAATACTCACAAAATCGCGGGGAAAACAGGACTTTATGTTCTTCCAGATATGGCTGTGCTTTCTCCGGATGCCAAATTTTCAGTGGGGGCAAATGGGGGGACTTGTTATATGGGGGCGGGGGCGTGCGCCCCGGGGGCTCCCACGCCCCCCGTAGCTAGCTACGCCTGAGGCGCTAGTCTGGTTCCCCGACCTGACAATTTCCCCCGACGTCTACACGTCTAAATTGTAGGTCAGGCAGCCTCCGTGGCTAAAAATAAACATGACGACATTGACGGCCCTTTTTCAAAGCTCGACTTTGTTTCCGAATTCGCTTTATCACATAAAGCTTTTAATGTTCCGATAATTTTTTTAAAAATAAATCACTTGCTTCATATATCATACAGTTATGATATACAGTGTAATACTTCTGTAAAAAAACATTGACTAATTTTAACCTGGAATCTTCAAAGTTGGACATCCAAACAGCACTGTTAGCAGGCGGAGCCGAATTGAGACCACGCTGCGTTTTGGAAAATGCCGGTAACGGTCGTCAAATTCAAACTAGTGCATGACGCAGCAAAAAGTTCGCCCCTCGTATACGATCCGAGTGCAAAATCGTCGTTGAATTTCAAGTTTTCTAAATAAAAGCAATGGATATTAATTATCAACAAGTTTTTAAAAGTTTTTAATAAGCAATTAGCAGTTAATAAAACCTATATTATACTCGGAAATACTCGGACACTATCCGATTGTCGACGAAATGAATTCGGCAAACTTCGGACAGTTTCGGAAAAAGGAGGAATTCCTCCCGTTTTAGTCACGTGATGTAAATTGTAATACATTGTATTACCGGAGGCTACCTGACCTAAGATTCATCAGGAATAGTCGGAATCTTTTGGTCTGGGAACCAGACTACTGAGGCGCCGAAGTGCCGAATGAAGCCTTCCAAAATCCCGGGATCGCGAGTGCGCCGACTTGTACTTAGAATATTTTGCTCCATGTCGATAATGGGTTTGATTTTATTGAACATAAATTCCTCTTTTGGATAGAAAGCTAGAAAGAAAAGAAAATCTTCTGGGGATGAAATTTGTCTTTCTATTTTATTAAACAAACAAACAAACGAAAAGCAAAAACGCTCATGTATCATCCTCGATAGGCGGAGTAGTTTCATCATTCTGGTACGGGCGGTGGCTAACTAGAGAGGATGAGACAGTCCGAATCGTATCGATATCATGGCCGTCCCCTAAATCGTGAATAATTCATATCGTGACGTCACCCTTCCAGTCATAATGATTATACGGTTCTAGCTGGGCATGCAACGCGACCGGTTACGTGCAGTGTATGTACTGTACATGTACAAAAATGTACACAATGTACATGTACGTGTACATGTACATGTACATGTGTATATGTGTATGTACAAAATGTGCAATACAATATGTGAAATGTAATATACAGGTACATAATACACGTACATAATGTACATGTACATTCATACATAAAGTACATATAATCCACAATTTTTGGCGTGTCAAACGTTGCAAAATTCAATGTTTTTCAATTTATGTTCCATATGTTTTCGACCGACCTACCCTTTCAGAGGCCACAAATACCAGAATTGTACAAACAACCAGGGACACAGTTATAGCATGGAGGTATAGTATAGGGGGTTCTATATGCTTTACTGAGTGCAAAGAATCGTACGTGATTATGTTGTGTGGTTACTTTCAGGAGAATGTGGGCGCTATTTAAATTTAACGGCCAAACCTACTACGCAAAAAAAAGTTAAACGTACGAAAAGTAGTTCTTACATGTTAGCTGTTTCCGCAACTTGTTTGCCAAAACAGTTATTGTTATTTACGTGTGTTCATGTTAGGATTCAAGATATATATCAGGTGATCTTTGCTGTTGTGATTAGAAAGAAACTAGTGTGTGATTACATAATATTGTACAGCGATTACTTTTAACAAATTGAGGGCGCTATTCAAGTTTAACAGTTCAACCCACGCATTTTTTTGGGGGGGGGGGTTAACCATACGAAAAGCCGAACGACCCTATTTTGGGCTCTAAGAAACAACTACACCTTTTTTTTTATTACCGCCGACCATTATGGAACGCCATTATCAAAAAAAAATAAAAACATACAAAATTCGGGCAATCAAGCTCTAGATTATTTGAAAAGCTATTGAAAACGAATACCAAAATTTTCCTGGCAAATTACGGCGTATATCAATCAGTGGAATCTCAGAAGATTAGAGGGTGTTGCCTCTGTAATACCTTAGTTGCTGGTATGCCATGGCTGCTAGCACTACAGCCAATCATAATGAGTTAGTGAGCTGCTTGATGCAGATAATAATGTAAGTCGAATACATCTTACCAAATATGGTTTTCTGATTATTCTATTCAGTGATCAACTCATGATAACTCGCTTTTGCAAACATTAACACTAGAGACAACACCTGCTTGGCATAATATAGGTTTTCCCGGTTCCTTTAACACTTGCATCACACGAATTCCCTATTTCGATGCTTGAATTTCGTCCCCAAACATCGCCAAGCTCAATTTTCAATTTGAATTTTGTCCTACATTTTTGAAATTCGTCTCGTGTATAGCAATCGGCGTTGAATTGAAAATACTACCGGTCATTCGTGTTTTGTTTTTGTTTGTTTTTGTCATTCGTTTTACTGTTGTTGGCATTACATTTCGTTTCTGGTGACTTAAAACGTTACGATTAGAATATGTGCCCAATCTTTGGACTTATTTGAAGAATTGTGCACATTAATACAATTTTGATTTTCTTTTTCTTTTTCTTTTTCTCCTTTTCTCCTTTTTTGTTTTTATCTTTTGTGCATGGTTCAAGCCCCGCCGTGGCCATGCGTGTTCATGTTGTGCATGCGTGTTGTGTGTAGATACTAGAGCAAAACGTTTTATCCTGACATTTGGCGTGGATGGGCCGGGCCACATTATAAACAATTTCGAAACATGACTAATTTTTAAACATGACTATTCTGAATGCCCCCTTAAATATTAGGCAGCCTGTTTAGGCCTAAAATAATTTATTTTTCGTTTTGTGCGTGTGTGTGCCGTATATAGTCTTGACAAAATGAAAAGTGAAAAAAAAAATCAGGGGATTAAAAAAAAAAGTTATGTGGTGTTGACCAAGCATTCAGTGGTCGCAAATGGTTTATCCGACTCCCATATAGGACTCTTCCTGGGTCTCGGATTCCGGGCCCCTCACAACTCCTTCCCTGTCATCCATGTAACCCAAAGGGCAAAGCACCGTTAAGGGAGGAAACGAGGCGACACCCCTATGCCTTGCTGCCGAGACAGCAAAAGAGTACCTATAATGATATGCATAACCTGGACCTCGCAGACAGTCCCAGCCGGTGAACACATTGAGCTAAGACAGCGGAAAATTAAGTCTCTCAAAGTAATGACTGAGCGCGTGTATTGAAAAAAAAATAAAAAATTACCCGAAACAGGATTCGAGCCCGGTCCCCTGGATCTGCGAACAACGACTCTAACCACTAGGCTATTCGGCCATCCTTATGATTGTTTTCGAACCAATGAGTCTTAATAGGTGGAAACACTAGGGGATTGTTTCAATCTGCGCTTTGCCTTCTTTTTAAAAACCTCTAAACTTCGCAACTCTCGTCAGAATTGGAAACAAACGTTTAAAATGTAAACAAACCTATTTCATTAAAATGCGCTTTTGCTGAAATGTTGTATTCGTAGTCGTGCGGTACATTGGCTGATTTTTCACCCAATTGTAGGCCTAAATAATTGATATTACTAAATTTCCAACAAAGAGTAAAGAAATATGATAAACACAGACGATCTGTTAGTGGTAAAATATAAAGACATTCTTTGAATCATTTACTTGGAAAAGGTCCCACACCCCACTTATGATTGGCGGCCTGAAATACGCGGCTGACGTTACCAACATTAAAAATGAGGGGTGTGATTCGAAAGGGTAACTAAAGAAGAGGGTAACTAAAAGGAGAACAAATCAAACTACAACGGGCTCAATTCAGCTCATGTATAAAGGTGGACCAAGAAGTCAGAGAAAAGACACATTCTTAAACTTTTAATACATTTGATTTGGTTTGGTTGGTAAACAGTGACGCACCCAGGATTTTTTTTTGTTGGGGGGGGGGGATTCACAATTGATTTTGTCAAATTTTGTAGAAGTTAACATTTTTTCAACGAATTTTGCCAACATTTTTTGGCCGCAGATTTTTTTTTGGGAGGGGGGCGGACTATTTTGACTTTGGGGGCGGCACTTACACCCCTATTATACTACTGGAAAATAGGCCACATAGTTACATAATCACCAAGGTCAAATCGTGTAACTTAAAACAAAAATTACCCCCCCCCCAAAAAAAGCTGACGACCTCTTGGGGGGGGGGGGGCTCAAAAATACAAAAACAAACGTAGCTTTATAGTGCATTACGTGTAAACTTTTACATATAATGCTTTCACCCCGGCTCCACCCTTTAAATAAGTACCATTTATTATTTATATTTTTTATTATACCAGAAGTGGAGTGACGATGACTGTTTTTAAATCGTTTTACCTCTCCCTTTTACCCCATACCTCAGCGTATGCCCGTGCCCCAGGTACCACCAAGGGCGTCAATCACTCTTCAAAAGTGTGTGTGTGTAGGGGGGGGGGGGGCATACCTTGATGGGCACTAAAGTGAGCGCGCAGCGCAAAGCCGGGCGTGGGGTTCGCAATTCGGGGGGCGCTTAAGGGCCCCGGACAAAAAAATGGATTCTAGACGCACTGTGATCACTCTGAGGCAATTTCTGACCACTAAAACCAATGTTTGTGAGCAAACGATCATCTTTTAAACATCATTTTAGAGTTTGGTGTCAGCTATTTTGAGCAATAGAACCATTAAAGTAGACTACAATTTTTATTAGGGGACGCCAAAAAAAGTGGCGGGGGGAACTTGTCTCCCCCGTCCACCACCGATTGACTCCCACTGGTGCCACCCTATTTAAAATTTGGAATGGAGCATCATCAGTATCATGTGCCTAATCCCCCACTCCTCCTACCTGCCCCCCCCCCCAACCGGGCACCTCCTCTCCTTGATTTTTTTGCGCATTTCCATGTCCGCCTTAGTGATCATACATTCTCGTGACATTATCGTGACATTTTCATAACATTATCGTGCCCCCTCCACTCGTATCCACACGCCCCCCAAAAATATAAAAAATCAAATTCTATTTTAGCCAAATAGTGTGATAAAAGCATCAATAACACGGTTACTTACGTTTTTGACCCTCACAAATTCATTTCTAGTATCTGACTTTTTTGCTATCATGCTTCAAATTCAAGATGGTGGCTATGATGGCCGCAAAAATGGCCTCCAAAATCGGTCAAATGTGAGAAAAATGATATATATTAGCCAAATAATATGATAAATGCATACATTTAATTATTAGATACATGCTCTTAACCCTTACAAATTCATTTCAAGCATTCTTTCGTTTTGCTTCCATGAACCAAATTCAAGACGGCTGCCAATATGGCTGCCAAAAATGGTCAAATTTAAGAATAGCCATATATTGGCCATAGATGTAAATGATATGTATGAGTGAAAGTTGAGATTTTGAATTTGAAAGAGGTACCAGAAATGTATTTGCAAGGGTAAGAAACATACAACTAACAATTTTATTGATGTTTTTATCACATTTTATGGCTGATATATGACCATTTTTTGATTTTGTTTACCGTTTTGGCGGCCATATTGGCCACCATCTTGAACATCATCATGACTTTGAAGCATGATAGCAAAAAAGAGATACCTGAAATGAATTTGAGAGGATCATAATCATATTTTACAATTATATTTTTGTGATTTTATCATACTTTTAGGCTGATATGTGACTTTTTCCATTTTTTACCAATATGGCGACCATATTGGCCACCAAATTGGCCGCCATCTTGAATTTGAAGCAGTAAAGCAAAAATGGATACCAGAAATGAGTTTTTGAGGGTCTAAAACATATAACTAACCATTTTATTTATGCTTTTATCACATTAGTTGGCTGAGTTATGCCTTTTTTCAGTTTTCACCGTTTTTAGCAGCCATTTTGGCCGCCATCTTGGATATCTCCTTCGCATCGAATTGTTTTTCCTGTTGACATCCAAAATGTGTTTTTTGGACCCTTAAGGCACCCCCCAAAACTGGTGAAAGTTAGTTCGGGGGGGGGGGGGGGGTTGCACGGGGGCCATACATATACATGTACTCAACTATGCCTCGTACGTAAGTACCTGCGATTGGTCAAGTGGTGGCGCTATTGAAAGTTGATGTAAACAAAGTTAGTTTTGCAAAGTGTACGTGTATGCAAGTTGTTAAGGGTGCAGACCAGTAAATCGGTCCGAAATTGCCTGCGCCGGCCAAATCACGATTTGCATGCCCTCAAAATCTTCGGTTTGAATTTGGACCCTAAAGCGCTCTACTTTGCAATGGAGTGTAGGCATCGTTTTCAAAAATGGCGATGGGCTTCAGGACCAAAATCTGAATAGGGCCGATGGACCGTCCTCCAATCACAGCAATTTCGAGCGAACAAGGGGGTAATTTGGGGTCGGAAGGAGCAAAACTCAATTCACGTTCGTTGGGGGGCCCTTAGTAAGGTAGTAGTAGCCAGAGGGTTTGTTTTCAGAGGCCAGAAATCGCAGTCAGAGATTTTTTTTTTTTTTTTTTTTTTTGAATAAATCATCCCATCCCCCCCTGCCGTGCAAGTGGTTTGGTTTGATTTTCAAAAAAACGCTTGCTCTCTGTAGGGTCAAGATGGCGCCTTCCACCGATTGTGCCTGCGCCGGCCACGACGATTTTTTTTGCCTCAAAATCTTTCGGTATTGAGCATGCTGTGGAGGGGTGAACTGGAGGGTTTGTCAAAAAATGGATGGAAATAATCTGATGGACTTGGAGCTTGATGTTCCGTTGTGTAAATTTTTAATTTGATTGGACCAAGCGCTCGCTCTTGCAATGGAGTGTAGGCATCGTTTTCAAAATGGCGATGGGCTTCAAGCTTTAAACAGAGGGCTTTTCAGTCTTCGAGAAATTTCTCCTAAAAATTTTTTTGTCGCCATTTTTAAATTGAACAAATTGAAAGATGATTAAGTTTCTGGAAGTTTCAGCCGAGCATGGTGGTCTATCCACGAAACTTCATGTGCTCCTAAATTGGAGCTAGAAACATGAAAAACAGTAAGTTTTGCTTATGAACGACATTCTTGTAGCTGTTTTATCCAAGTAATTGGTACTAGTACTAGTAGTGGTCATGGTGGTAGCGTCACTTTCTTAAAGTTCGACAAAACAAGATTCAAACGCGGACAATTACAATGTAGCTGTCACGCACGTGCTTCAGAGTGCAAGATCGGCCATGGCATATGCTGAGTGACGGTTGACAACTAGGCCATCGTTCTTCAAGAAGTCTGACTCTGAGAATGTGGGGCAATGAAAAAGTGTCCCTGCTTCGTATTGAAACTCGCAAAGCTAAAAGTAATTCACAAACTATTTGTCACTGAATGTGGCCGATTGAGAAAGAATGTTGCAACTTGACGCTTCAGCGGTTGTGTACAAAGTCTATCATGGAGGGTCAAGAATTTTTTTAAAAAGTATTTCCTAACAAAATTAGAAACATTTCTCAGTCCCAGATTCATGTCTTGTCATCACTTTTGCAATGACTGACCTTCATGAGGTGATAATCAGACAATGATATATGAACAAAAAGCAGCGTCAGTTTGCATCATTCTTTCCCCAAATCTTATTTTTAGAATAAGCGTAGAATGATGCATGTATTCCAAATGACCAAGGATTTATCCCACAAGCGATCGATTCGCTCTAGGCTGTGTTGCATTGTGTGGCATTCACCGTCTGTGAAATATGAAACCCGTTGGAACGTCACAGTTTTACGTTGACAAGTAGGCCTACATTTATGTCAGGTAGTATTTATACATATATCATGGAGCTATCCTCCTGATTCGTGGCCAATCATATTGCTCCGTCCAAGCTGCATTGCTTTTTGCACACAGGGTTGCAGATTATTCAAGTCGAGAATTGGAAGCGACATACATGCATAGCCTATGGGGCTGAGGATGCAGGAATCATCCCCGGCATGTATAATTATACCGTGTGCTTCACGTAACACCGGGACGGTATGCGGCGGAGCAGGCAGACTAAACCTGGCCAATTACTGGCTTGATTTAGAGTCTACGAGAT
Organism: Patiria pectinifera; assembly: GCA_029964075.1. Taxonomy (NCBI): domain Eukaryota; kingdom Metazoa; phylum Echinodermata; class Asteroidea; order Valvatida; family Asterinidae; genus Patiria; species Patiria pectinifera. The sequence goes on from CM057150.1 coordinate 26,744,901, forward strand.
GTACCATGAACATGCATTACCGTGCTGATTCGCATGGTACCAACACTAAAATGCACATAAAAATGCACATAAAAATTGTGATTTTTACCTCAACCTGTTCAAAAATACAAAAAAAGGGTCATTAGAATTGCGAGAAGTCTGCTTTAGGCAGAATTCCCACTTGAGACTTTGAAAATCTGACTTTGAATTTCAGTTCCGACTTTTTAGAATCTTTGACCTTGACAAGTTGACTTTTGAATTTCAGACCTTTAACTTGCCAATAATTTTGTGACGAAACAAATTTTTTTTGCCTACTATTTGCCTCGTGTCATGTCTCTTGTAAATTTTAATATGCCTCGCGTATGATAATGTCTTTCCCCGGTACCAAGCTGTTAATTCGGGCGATTCATAATGCAGTGCGCCACCAAGAGTTTGCAGTGGAGAGTCCATTTTTCAAGTTTACGGTCGACAAAACATGGCCCATTTGAATGAGTGGCAGTAGACAGCCTGAGCTAATTTGTTAAAGATTGGGGCGTAGCTTTCTGCTGCCTTAAAAAAAAAGCCATATTGATTAAAAGAAAAGGGCAAACTGATACTCAATCATCCGCTTCATAAAGTACGGACCAGCAAACAGACAATTTCAAATGTCCCGTGCTGCGAATTTGTCGACCATCTCCCACAATGCACTGGGAAAAATGAACTCTCCGTGCAAACTGTTGGTGGCGCACTGCATTGTGAATCACCCGAATCGAAAGACACAAAACAACAAATTCTGTTGACTCTTGCCAAAACAACGCAAATTACCTCACACATATTGACAACGACGATAATATCGCTGCGATACGATTTTTGTATAAAAAATAACCGGAATTGCATACGTTTTGATAAAAATCACAATATCAGTTTTTAACTGTCGCTTTTTTTCTCAACCAGCATATTTCGAAACATTTTTTGGCGATACTTTCATTTTGTCCACGCAACTTTACTGATTACTGTCGAAAGTGCAAAACTTTTACCTCATGTTGGTGCGATACGATGTAAATCAAAACCAAGTCAAGTCCAAATCTCAGGATGGCTCCTGGCGATTTTAGAAAAAACGCCAAAATAGCTCTCATCCACTGAGCAGCTAAAGAACAGAATTAAACCTCGCTGGTCCCATTTGCACAGTGTACATCATTTGATAGCGACCGCGTAACAGGCGCGGATCCAGGGGAGGGCCGCGGGGGCACGTGATCCCCGTCAAATTTGAGTCCAAAAAAAAAAAGGAATAGAAGGGGTAAAAGAGGGGGAGGTGAGAGAAAAGGAGGGAAGGGGAGAGAACCTCCTTACAAATATACCGGCACCGATATTAAACATGAGCCTGCAAACATTGCGTACTCGACTCGAGAAGCTTCGAAATAAACCGCGATCCCATCGTACGTACCCCGTACGTACGTACGTACTCTGCATATACCGTTATTAAATGCGATTCATACGAACGTACACGATTTATTTTCTACGAATATGCAGCTTATGTGCTGTGCGCGACTAACACACGTTGTGCACTGCTCTTTGGACCACCCCATTGTCAAGGGTGTGTTTTAGTAAGAACAATTTGCCAGCAGTTCCACACGCTTTTGAATTACGAATTATACTTTTTCACAGAGTCCAAAACATGTCCTTGTTTTAAATTGACTTCTTCAACGTCACGTCATCATATATTTTCGTAAAGACTTTATTCGAGAAACGATGTAAAACCCTGAACAAAATTGAAACACCCCTGAAAAATCGAAGGTCATGGATCCGTCCATAAAATGTTTTTTAACGAAGAAAGTTGAGATCCAAAAGTTGGGTTTTGACGTTACTACGCGTTGCAGAAAATACACATCTGATAAGTTTGAAATAAAAGAGATCTGTTTGTTCTTAGGAAAAAAACAATCAGCAGTTATTGCCCAAAGGCAGGTTTTAGCACTCGAGACATGCTCTTGCAAGCTAGAGGGAACGCAAGTGTGTTGCTTTTTGAATTGCAAGCGAGTTAAAATTTGATCGTAGTTCGCCGGTGGCGACGCGGGCCGGCATCTGTGCCGGGCCGGGAGGTATACACCTATTTCCGATGTCTATTTCTCAACGTTATCATCAACAACTATTAACTGTAATTTATTTAACAAAACTAAAATGATGACGAATCCACCTTCAAAATTGTACCGTGTGGAAATTGCAATCATGGCGCCGAAAGACCCGATGTCTATTATAATGTAAAGACCAGACGCAATGTCTCACACAATTTGTCTTGCTGCACCGCCGATCTGCCGATGGTTTATTTACAAATACATGCACGTGTAATAGGCCCTATTCTTGAAATTGAAACTGGACTGAATTAAAAGAACATTTCTTTAAAATATTTGGGCATTTTACATTATGTAAAAAAGAGGGAGAAACTTGGATGACCTTCTGATTAATTTCTGTAGTCAGGAGATAAAACTGAGCTGTGAAGTTACAATGGAGGCTAATTGCTCCTCTGTTTGAGTTTGATTAAATTACACTAATTTTAAACTTGAATGATTCAATTAACATGTTCAAGCGGTTTGTTCTTGTTGATAAACTGAAAATTTCAACTTGAAACAAAACATTAGAAAGCATCCTTACACCAGTTTACAAACTAAGTTTGTAATTCCTTTTTCAAAAATATAATGCAAGAAGACATGCAGACGAAAATACATGGTATCAAGTGAAGAACAGAAGAAACTGAGAAGGCTTGTAAAAGCAAGAGTATATTTTAATCAATGAAAAAATCTAATAATCTTTAAAAAAAATTACTCAAATAACTCCGGGGAAGAGGGGCCAAGAATTGCCTCAGATTGCACCACAGAGCATCTAGAATCCAAAATTTTCCGGGGCCCATATAGCGGGCCCCGGACCCCACGCCGAAAGATGTTCGCGCTCCGCATTGGTCTTCAGGCAGATGCCCTATCCTTGCAAGATACAATTTCTTTTCAAAAATAAGCACGGAAATAACTATGCAGAAAATGTTTGGTTATACAAGTGAACCTACAGAAGAAACTGAAAAGGCTTGTAAACGCAAGAGTATATTATAAACCAATGAAAAACATCCTTGTAATCTTAAAACGTTTTGCTGAAATAACTCAGGGGAACAGGGCCAGGAATCCCCTCAGAATACACCACAAAGCATCTAGAAAATAAATGTTCCGGGGCCCTTAAGCGGGCCCCGGACCCCACGCCGTAAGACAGGCATGGTCCGCCCTCGCATTAGTCCTCGGAGCAAATGCCTTGGAACAAAACGAAGTCAATACAATTCCTTTTCCAAAATAAAAAGGCAAGAAAAAATAAAGACGTAAAATGGTTTTCGACTTTCAAGCACACAGTAACTTAAAAATTGTAAAAGTAAGCGTATGTTTTAAAAAAATCCTTATATTCTTAAAACTATTGCTCAAATAATTCAGGGGAAAGGTGCCAGGAATCGCCTCAGATTGCACCACAGAGCATCTAGAATCCAAAATTTTTCGGGGCCCTTAAGCGGGCCCCGGACCCCACGCCGTAAGGGCTTCGCGCTCCGCGCTCGCATTAATTCTCGGAGCAAATAATAATTTTGCTCCAACTGTGTGCCCCCCGTCTAAAGAATTCCTGGATCCGCGCCTGCGTAACACCAGCAAATTTTCACAACAGTACGCTCGTCGGCAGACTCCAGCACAGCCGTTCTTGTGTGAACACATCTCTGTACGTGATATAATAATGTGTTCATAAACATAAGCACACAATGTTTGCCGCTGTTTTGTATCTAGTACAGGACGTAAATAATGAATATTAATGTTGTTGTCGCATGCACCAAATCGCGGACCTGGTTGAACTGGCCAGAAAATACTCATTCACAATAAAATCCTGCAGTGCATATATATATATATGCAATGGTGGTATAGGTGCGTGTTGCGTTAGGCCATAAAAAAAAATAGAAGAGGTTAAAAAATAAATAAATAAAATCAAACCACACACCAGATGTCGTGAAATTCACCGTCTGGTATACACAAGGGTTATGGACTATCCAATATTAGTTATCTTGCGAGCGCGAGTGGAACACGGAATAATGTAGTGCGTCTGTGTCCCACATACCACGAGGCCGAAGGCCGAGTGGTATGTGGGACACAGACGCACTACATTTTCCGTGTTCCACGAGCGCGAGCGCGATAACGAATTTATCTTCAAGCAAACTTGACGCGCAGTACAGTTGGAACTAGCACGCTTTACACGGACATTCAGCAGCTTAGCGTATGCAGCTGGAATGTCGCTCGAATCTTGGAATAGCGCAATACGCAGAGTGCGGTATGGACCGTGGCCGTGCGGTATGGTTATATGTAGCACGGCTTGTTGCCATGGATCGACCAATCAGGATCGAGGATTCAAGTTTGCTTGAAGATAATGCCGATTGTCGATCGTCTGTTTTGAATGTTCAATAAACTGAGCTGTCTGTATCTTGTGTCATTATTTTAATCAGTAAATTTGTGTTTCCCATGTTGAACAACCTTATTGTTTTATAAAAATAACTGCTTTTCAGTAGCGTTCCCGACAACAAGGATAAACTGCTATGCTGGATTCCACTATATCCCACACATAAAACATCATGTGATTGGGCCGTGGAAGAGGAAAAATGACATCACCAACTTGCTAATCAAATGACAGTACAGCCCTTCAGTACAGTCAGCATGTGCTCATCTACAACAAGTGCAAGGGAATTCCCAAAGATGAGAAATAGCTTGCTCAAACCACATGACGGCTCCTCAGTACATGTGCGCGCAAGAACTCCCTCGCTAATGCTCGTCTGGTGTTTTATAAATAACTTTTTAGGCATGAACAATTTCTATAGCAATGGTAATCATGTGGCACTTTGCAATTAATGTTTCCGATATTTAATCCTGGAATTTGTTTTTTGAAACTAGCCGATGATTCATCACCACTTGCCAGTTGTTTTCGAACAACGTCAGTGCAGGATCAAAGACTGTATTGGTTTTTGATGGGGAACAACAATAATCAGAGACAAACTTTGTGAAAGATGGTTCTGAAAGTGTTCACAATGTTTTACTGAATTTTACTGGGGGAGAGGGGGGGGGGGGAGGTCGCTTTGCGTTCGCAGGCAAGCGCATTCCAGGCTGTCAATTGAGGCTGTCAAGTGTCAATTGAGGGATGTACGGTAAGGGTGAATTCTTGGGAATTCAGGTCTTGGGAATGCATGGAGAAAGAATTACGCAACCAATAAACTTGACTATTCAAAATGAACCAAGCTGGATTTGAAGTTGAAATAGTTTTTATTCTGGGCCCTCAAGAAGTTATCTCGGAAACAGGGCGCTGCCATCTTTCATTGAAGGGAGACTCTAGTGCATTTTTTTTTCTCGGCAACTTTGGGACCAAAAAATTAGTGCACGTGTATGGACGTCGGGAGCTGGCCATGCAGCCCAGGGGATCGCTAAAATGAAGGACATATTGCACATGTCGGGTTTGTGGTGACTCGACTAACAACGGTTATAAAAATGGCTTCCGGGAAATTGAAAACGTAATCAGAATTATATGCAATAGTTTTTTTACAAGGATAAAAACAAACAATTTTTTTCAGCAAGTTCCCAGTCAGCCTAACTTCTTACCTTCCCGTTTGTGCGTTTATATTTGGAGTAGTATGAAGAACGCTATTTAAATGTAAATTAACGCGACATTTCGATCATGTACTACAATGTACTTTCAATCCATGTCTGAGCACGAACCATGCACTGCGCTGCAACGCAAGTGCAGTGCACGTGTGATCAGATTGCATGCCTGCAGTACCTGTTCGTCCTGAAATTTCCTCAGCAGATTATCAGATTGTTGGTTTGCATCATGTGTTGTCATAAAGACATCCTTTACATCCTTAGGGAGAGGGACTGATAATGGAGACCGATAAAGGAATTTAAAAATACCTTGTGGAATTCATCCAGAAATGGAAAAGGCAGGGGCCAGATAAAGGACTATGGCTGTGGTGCGATGCCAAACTAAACTATGGGTCACCGAGGGGGGGGGGGGGGGGGGAGGGGAGGCGCTTGTGATAAGCTCATACTAGTAACATTTATAATCAAAGTTTGTTTCACTTTTTTGTGAGATTTCTCTTCTATTCCCTTAATTTTTTTAAAATAAAAGAATACTTAAGAATTACATCATTTTTATACCATAGGATGTTAAGCATTTTCCAAAACCTTGCAGTGTATTCGACATCAAAAAAGTCATCTGTATAAAACATCTGTATAAAATCAGTATGGAAACAATACTGCCAAATGGCAGAAATAACAGGTGATAAGTGACCAGTTGTGCAACAGTGAAAACTTGTACCTCATGACTGAACTGTTTGTCAACAAATGAAGGCGGTAAAGATCAACATCATGATCTGGTGATTGAACATGAATCGATTCAGGCATACAATAAGGACAACATTTCCAACCTGAGATATAAATTTCCCTGTGAACCACTTGCTTTCTTGTCCAGATACAAACTTGTGGTGCACACGCTTCCCAAAAAGTAGGGGAGCTTGATGAAATTCATCTGCTCCTCCAGGGCTATGGGAGCAGTCAAGGGCGATACAAATCTTTTCTCTGTTGAGCTTTTGAGTGGCAGAGAAAGAATACACATCTTTCAGGAAAATCTCTGTTGGCTTTTGTAGTTTTGTTTTAAGACTTTTGCCTTAACGTGAGCTGAGCTTTGAGAGACTGGAATTCAGCTTGTTTCATTTTCTCAGCTATGGCATCTCTTCTTGTTTCTTGAATCGCCAGCTGCCTTCTCTTGAAAGCCCTACCTACATGTTTGACAGATGCTCTACGCTCTGAGAAAAGACGCTCCTTTTCTGATGGAGACTTGGCTTCTAACCATGCTGTCATCTTGTGGCTGAACATAATGTAAGTTTCACTCGCAATTGTTGTGATGTTTGTTTTTTCTCACAGCAAACAGTCAAGGTGACCAAAACCACTCTCTGCAAATTTGTTTTGGCAAATAATGGTCTGCTCTCTGGTTTCAGGGGCGACTTCATATCACTTCATTCCCGCTAAGTGGTCTCTGACTATTTGTCGGAGTTGTCTTGCCATCGCTGGTACCGGTAGCATGCTGTGATGGATAGCTGCAACATGGTCATTGTGTATGCAAGGCGTGATGAGCGTCTTGTAAATGGCATTCTTTTCCAGTTGGTTACTACTGGAAAACGAAAGCTGAAGATCACCTGCTCTGAAATCATCCAGATGACTGCTTGCCATGTGTAGAAAGTCGATGACCTCTTGATATCTACTGCCAATGTTCTGAAGGTGTAAGTCACTTTCTTTGATAGAAGCCTGGAGTGGTACCGTCAGAAGATGTGACACCATCGGTAGTCCCAAATTTGATTTTTCCGATACCTCTTCAGCAAACTCTCTGTGGGCCAAGACAAGTCTCAGAGTGTTCCATTCAGTAATACTTGACTTACTTGGGACTTGGCTGTCTTTCCTGCGACTTACAACACTTTCAATCACAGCAGGAATCTGTCCTGTTGATACATTGTGATTTAGAAGACAAAAACACAGTCTTTCATCACCTGTGTTTATACGCCAGTATCGTCCTTCGATTTCACCTCATCTTTACTTTTGGCTATTGTATCGTCAATAGTAGTCTGCTTGGCTTGCAGTTCTTCATTGAGATGTGTCTCTTCTGTATGTTTCTGAACCATCTGCCGACAGCTGGTCTATCTAAAATGATGTGTCCGTTCACACTTTGGATGACTGTGACAGAGTGGCCGTATAATACAGCCCGCCGAGCACCCAGCGTCTCCACGTGCACCCATAAAATCTGATTGGTTAAAAGTTCTTCCAGCGCCATTTGCATGCCTGTGAACTTTAGCCCTTTGCATAATTATCCCTTATAAGGGGGGGGGGGGACCCGTCTGGGCCTGTAATAAGCAAAGCGCGCCACACAAGAAGCGGCAAAAAGTTTGGTGACCGAGATAAACTTAATAGTGGGTCACCAGCTGTGTGTAAGATCGATACTTTTTAAATAAATCGTCGTGTCAGTGCAACAACGTTGTAATTCCATTCTGCAATAACGTCGCATCTCGCACGTTTACGCGCCGTGCAACAACGTCGTATCTCGACGTCCATTGACTTTGCGTGTACATCTGGGTTATTTTAAGCGAGATACAACCTTTCGACATTCCGAAACTCTCGTTTTTCGTTTATGGCAATTTAGGAGATATGACCTTGTTGCACTAAAAAGTTGTATCTCGCTTAAAATAACCGTGATGTACACGCAAAGTCAATGAACGTCGAGATACGACGTTGTTGCTGCACTGAGCGTATACACCCGAGATACGACGTTGTTGCACTGACACGACGAAATAGTCAACAGGCACGTACGAAGGAAATGGCCTGGAATAAAAGAGATTTCGCCAAGTATAAGACATTTTACCCTTGAAAGGGTATAAGGAATTATACTCGGACTCAAAATAAGCAACAAAGGGACTGCTGTTTTCTCAAGCTTGATGGTTTTGGAGTTGAGGTGTTGATCTTTGAGCGTTCCTTTTCAGCTCATCACTCTTCTTTTGGGCAAGACTTACAAAATGCTTCACCTAACTTCTGTGTGCCTGCTTTGGGGAGTTTACATCCACATAGTTTTAATCGGTGACCTTCATGTAAATGGCAGCATGTCAGTTGGCTCTTGCACAGTGCTTGATAGACCAGCTGTCGGCAGTGATGGTTGTGGTCTTGCTGAAGGCAATACAACATTTTCTCCCAAAATATTCTTCAGTGATTGCCTTACTGGATGCTTGCTGTTTACTATTGATGAGCTTGTTATACTGATTGACCAATGTCCATAACTCCCAGAGATAAGTTTTTTTTGTTGGGACATGTGAGGGGTCTGCAGACTGCAAGGAGTGGCTTGTATTGATCGATAACCTCCTTTTTCTTCTTACTGAAGTATTAAAGTTTGACAGGAAAAAGTTACGTGCCAGTACAGTATTCTTGCTATTTAACACAATCACTCTCATCAAGTTTTGACAAATATGAGATTGAACTGAGACTTGAGCGCTGAAATTCTTCGTCAAATCTTTGGTACAATGCATTTCTACAGCTTTCATGGGTCCATAGATCTCATCTGCTGGAACGTTGTTTTACAAAGTTTAATAGCATAATTACTTTTTGTGATTTGGAACAAAATCTTGTCAAACAAGTTATTGATGAAAAGCCAGCCTTGTGGCAATTTTGTGCTTCTGCCAAAGTAGAAAATAGGTCCTGGGCCTTCTTTTGTTTATAATTGTTCTGATTAATCTTTGTTTCTTTGTGTCTTGTTTTCCCGGACAATACTTCTCTGCATGTTTTTTTTTCCTGAACAGTTTATGGTATGAACTTGTAACTTGCACCATATATTGACCCTCATCCCGAGGGGTGCATATTACTCAGACGACATGATGATGTTATCAGGTGTCAAATTAAAATGACCAACTTCTTTCACTTACATGTATGTTACACTTACATGTAACTCTAGAACAAAATGATCCGTCATGTTCATACTGTGTAATAAAATAGATCATTGTTTGATTAAATTTTTGTTTGGGTATACGGACTCACTCAACCTTTCCTTCTTGGTCTACCGGTAGGTCAAATTTAGGTGAATTTGAATTTAAAATACAGACAGAAGCCCAAAATCAAAACAAACCACATTTCTTTCAAATGATTTACAGGATCATGATAAAACCTAGAGTGAACTTGTCCGAAGATGTCAAACAAATTCTGATGTTATCATGATGTTGTCAGGTATCAAGTTACAAGCGATTTTAGGGCAAAATTTGACAAAATAGTTTGAGTTATATCCTTTGAACCAAATGGAGTATTGTGTTCATTTTTTTTCTCATGAGGTTGAAGACAGTGCCTTGAGCAACATTTCTTGTTCGCGGGCACAAAACCACTTGACCTTCACTTCTGGTGCTACCTGAAGTACAACAAAAATTGAATATAGCTCGAAAGAAGAAGCAGTTTATATAAATAAATTATGGAGGTGTTTAGTGAGGAATGCCAGATACAAAAAAAAAAGCAGCATGATGACGTCATCATCTGAAAGGATGCCCTCTAGCGGTACATTAAGTAGACTTTGCTTTTTTGAATTTGAAAACCATCCATCCAGACTTAACTAAATCACCCCCTAATATTCTTTGATTAACCACAGATAACTTTTCAAGGGTTCAAAATCATGATGTCATTATACCAGATGTTACTTTAGGGAGAAGTTGAAAACGTTATTTGTTTTCATTTCATTCTGTTGTTATTTTGAACCCTGTCTAGCCCAAATGATATGATATCGGTTACAATGTTGACGTTAAATGCTGTGACGTCATCAAACCGGAAGTTAGGTGTTATTAATACATACACTTTTATTTTCCATATTTTCATGCATTAGAAATACATGTATCGGTATATGTTCACAAAATATGTTTATCATTAACCTAAAAGAGACATTTTTAAACAAAATAATTGGTTAGATTAAATTGGAAAGATTAAATTTCGAGATCCTTTGTTCTGACATACAAATGTTTATAACTGGACTGGGTAGTCTTTGATAAAATAGATGTCGGCCGAATCACTCTGCGTTTTTTAACTCAACAAATGGGAACCTCAAGTTTTGTTTTAATCTTGTGAGAGTGACACCACTACATCAGTTTTACTTAGAATTGTACAAAGTGAATTAGTAGGGCGAATGTTAAGACAACTTTCCGTACCTTCTTAAGTTTAGCTGTGGTTGTGTTGTTAATGACTCTGAAGCAGATTAGTTAATCTTTCTGATCACCAGATCCTAACAAAAATAAACATCAAAGTTTTCGCAAACAAAAAGAAAAATTTAGCATTGTAAAATGCATGTAGTAAACTACCATTCTATTACAAAGTCAATTTTTCGTCTACCAAATCTGCAGTGACTGTGCAGTCATGTGGTTTAAAACTTGCATACCATACATGTGTAAATGTATTCACAGAACATGCAGCCACATGCCTAATAAATACTTCGATTTTAAATGATGAACTCGTGTCTTCTCACTTTTTCAATATTATTTTCAATTTTTTTAGGCTGGCTGAATTGATGGGTTGCCCATTATAAAGTGCACGTGGCCTAGACAACATTTGTCAGCTACCATCAAAGTGGGACATAATTTTTTTAATTATTTTTAAGGTTCCATTGGCTTTAGAAGACTCCAAAGTTCCCTAAATAAATCTTACCAGCTCCTGTAACCCCATTTAACCAGGTTTTAGAAAAATGTATCACTTTTTGGTTCACTATTTGTCAATAAAAGTCCATTTTCTGGCCTTAAAAATGCCCCCAAATTACCAAAATCATTCTCTGTCCAAATCTCACAATGAAAAAATACTAAACCAAACTCTTGCACGAAAAAAGAATAAGAAGGAGAGCACAGATCAATTGTTCAAAAACCAAAAAGGCTGTGTCGGTCATAAAAGTTTCACCAGCAAAATTGAAGTTTACCAATCAAATTTTCCTTCAAAATGCATTGTTCAATTTGGTCTGATTGTTTATGGCCTACCAAAGAGTTTCCTCACAGCATGGCCAGCTATCAATACCCTTTGCCAGTTCTTGCATTATGCTGTGGTTCAACCCATTGTACAGTGGCAGATATTGAGGGCTTGTGCAGAAATCATGGGAGAGTTGTTTTTTTCCCAAATACTGAAGTGAATGGGAGGATCAGTTGAGCAAGGGTTAAACAAAACAAAGAACAGAAACATTTGCCAAACCATGCAGAAGATATCTAAAGCACACACATCAGAAAGGGTTAAGAAAATTGGGTTTGTGGCGGTGTTAACAGGGACAAGTCTCCTTACAATGATGTACGTGTAGACAAAAGTTTTAATAGGCTAAGTGTATTTATAATAAATGTCCATGCTTAGTAAATGTCCATAACCCAGGCTAGCCCGGGCCAGCACTGAATTATGGGGACTTTTCTATCATTAGGTTTATTAGGACTGAGTTATAGGGACTTTCTGCTGTCCCCATAGTGTTTAGTTTGCTTAACAGGTGGGTGGTCACAACAACTACGGAACAAGACAACGTGCACTTGTAATGGTGTAGGTTCCTTGTATCTGTGTGCATACCAATATTTATGTGTAACCATTTGGTTTTGTTAAATCCATTATTTTATCTTTACTTTGTAACTGGTTTAGTTTCTTTTCTTTCTTTAATTACAGATCAGATTGAGTTTGAAGCTCAGGCCTTCATATGTGGCTGCATACGAGTCCCAAGCTGTGCCAGTCCAGGTCCTGTACTGATTAGCGGCCTTCTCAGCCCATGACTCTGTTCAGGTTTGGTACATGTAACTCGGCCCTATCACATGTATACTTTCTTCCGTCAAAGATGGTAAGTCTTGTTTTGATTTTGTTATGGACTGGCTATCTTTCAATGGCTACATCTCTGTTGTGCCTTCATAGCCAGGATTCCAATATCTGGAATTGAATCTGGGTAATTGTGTATTGTAATATGACGTGACTCTCGTGACTTAGTGGCATGAGTGGGAACTGTACTTCTTGTTCCCCGGGATGGCTCACCCTAAAAGATTGACCTTCAGTAGTCCCCTGATAATTTAACTGACTAATACTCAGAAATATAATAAGGGCGTGATGCACTTTTCACTATATTTACAAGATGTTCAATTTATTTATATTTCAACGCAAAGGTTTGGCTCTCAAGCGTTCTTCATAATCTTCAACAAACTTCAAAATCACCACAACATGTACATGAATACTCCATGCGTCCCAGTGTATCTTGATCTTGGTCGGTAATGTCGGCGGCTGTGGTCCGGCCCTGTCGCTCCTGGTCAGAGGTTGTACTATACTCTCAACACCAAAAAGCTCTGAAATTACAATCCAAATTACACTCCTACTTGGTGGATTCCAGCCAACAATTATTTTATAATTATGACATTTTCCAATGTCTCCATAACCACAACTGTTATAAATCAGCACTAATCACAGCAATATTTTCTTTCTATCCATACAATCTTTTTAATCCGTTACTTACATTTATCCTTTCAGTTTACTAAGCAAAGTATATCAAATGGTTCTTCTTTCTACATGGGTGATTGCACAGTAAAGTGCCACTTATATTTTGGATGAGCAGTATACTTTTATGTAGGCCTTTTGGTTCCTGATATCAAATACAAATACAATATTCAGTGTTTACAATTTGTCGCACATTGCATTTGCATCAGCACATGGTAATGGGTGTAATGGAGACACACACTTGACTCCAGAGGCACCAGATTGTGACTTGTATTGCTGAGTATTTTTGTTGAGTTCAATCACTACTTGGTACCTCATCAAAGCTTAGAAATAGTTATGGGTCTAAGGATTACAAGAAATAAAATATCATATCAAGTACAATAAAACCACTGACACAGTCTTTATTTCATTCATGATATTTCATTGACATCTGGAACAATTAAGGCTTCATTTTGTTTGGCACCAGCAGGAGCAATATTAACATTCTGAAACATTTGGTCATAAAATGTTCCGTTGTAGATAATTACCTGTCATTAACTGAAAGTACTACAATTGCCCAACAGTGGTAATGGGCGTAACGGAGAAGCACATGGCATCAGTGGCAAGTAAGAATCAGTGTTTCACGAGCCAATATGTCAACTTGTGACAGGCTCATTTGCAATCTAATAAATGCACTTTCCTCTTTTTCTTGTGTTTTTGTGATCCATATTCTAGATGTCTCATGGTTCCAAATGAAAATGAGTCCTACAAAAGTTATTTTATTGTTCTGAGAAGTAGGAGTTATTATTACTCTTTTTGCTGCAATAGGGCGACTTTCCCATAGACTTGTGCACAAACCTAAACTGTCACCTAACCCAAGTTTACCTTATCTTTTTTCCACGAAATTTAGTATTTTTACTAATTGGACCATGAGGAACCGATCTAGATGGTTTGCGACAGCAAAATTCCTTGTCCTAAGGGTCGTTTTCACAAAAGGGCGACAGTTATGTGTCGCCTTAATAAGGTGTGTCGCCCTATTGTGGATGGAGTTAGCAAAATCTGTCGCCCTATTATAGCTGTTAGTAAAATTTATGAAAGTATATCTTATCCTAGTGTAAGGATGTGCAGGTACCGACATTTGTAGGATCTCAGATAATCCATCAAGCGCGGTAATTGACAGCGCCACCAAGCGGTGACACGCCATTCCCCAACGTGCCGCACGTGTCTAGGCGGTGGCAGTGTCTAGGCGGTGGCAGTGTCTAGGTAAAGTCATGCTCTCGGACTTCTTCATTGCTCATGTCCTCCACCATTCTCTCGATCTGTTCATTTACTTCCTGTGATAATGCCCACCCCCCCCCCTTGTTGTGTAAAATCTCGCGTTTGTTTCAGCGTGTCATCACAATGTTTCATCTCTTTTGCTTCACGCATCCTTTCTTTCTCTTTCAAACCTTCCCATCTTTGCCGTTTCGTTTCTGCCATCCTATCCTTGTATTTGTGTAAGACTTCAGGAGCATGCCTCTGTGCCAAGTCCAAGTACTTGTCTTTGGTATCCTGATCTGAGCTATCGAGCCATTGAACAGTATTATTGTTTGCCCATATGATAATTGTCTCCAGTGTTTTGGCAGATGGCTCCTGCTGAAGTAGCATGTCTAGAAGGGCAAAGTCACGCTCTCCAATGAGATTTATGCAATTGATGGAGAACAGTGTTGACTGATAAAATGTTATTTGCTGTTCTGACTGCGTGCCAGAGTGGCTCTGTTATTTATGCACTACACCTAATGCTCGCAGTTCGGCCAGATTGATTTGATAACAAAAGCAACAACAATGAACATAAAAATGCTGCAATCCTAAGGTAATGCTTACTATTAATTGTAAGGAAACTGCCTTACAAACAGGCTACAGGCCTTGAATTTGGGAAATTTTAGGCCCAGGCCACTTTGGCCTGGAATGAAGCAAAATTATTGAGGGCACCAAGGCCAGTAGGTAGGGCATCAATTAGGTAGAGCAGATATTATTTGGCCTTGCAAGGCCAAATAATATCTGCTGATAAAGGGGCACAGAGACTAAATACAAATACATTGTATTAATTGTATGGAAAGAAATGCATACTACAGGTTACTACACAGTAGCATTCTGTAGCTTTTGGTGAGGTTAGGGTAATAACTACACTTTAAATATCTTTTAATGCCTAGCAGTGTACATGTACTTGCATCAATTGGTTGAGTCTCTAATCCTCATCCTCATTGATGATGTCAGAGAATGAGATCAGGGATGAGATCGTTGTCAGTGTCTGTGTCAGTGTCAGAACTGCTTGATGCATTGGACTCGAGATGTGATGACCTTGGGCCATGCGGCTTAATATGAGGGCGCTTGAAGCGTTTCCCACTTGACCACCATCTTGCCACTGCTGGTTCAGGGTTGAATACTTGTGGCTCAGGCCCTTCACTGCAGATACAAAGCAAGTCCTCAATGGCAAGCTGAGACACCAGTCTCCTAGGATTCGCTTAATACACGAGGACTGGCGTTCAACTTAGGATGTTGCAACAGGCAGTACCAATACGATGCGTACAAGATGTAGGAAGTTGGAGTATTTGGCGCTCTTCTCCACCAATATCTTTTCCAGAGTGGAAGGAACTTGCCATTCTTGTGATGCTTTTTGATGTCATGCTTCACCTTAATCCACTCTCTTTCAACCTGTGTCATGTCACATCCTTTCTTCCTGAGCAGAGGTCAGAAGTGGTCACACATCTCTTGAATTTCGTCCAGGTCATAATTGATCAGTTCAGCTGACTGTGATGGGAAGCTTTCTGAATCCAATACTTCAGTCGCCATGAGCACAGGGTTGTCCTTGAATTTGGCGAACCTGTTACCAATGCATGTGATGATCTTGTCCACAGTGTCCTCTGTCTGTTGAATGGGCCTGTGGCGTGGGCTGCAATTTCAACACCATTGAAGATGAAGGTTGACCGGTTGTCATGATCAACTGCCTCGTTCACTGCAGGTAGAACGGGTCTCACATGGGGGCCTGCTTTGATTGTTTTCCTCCTTAATGATGCCTGGGCCAGCACCACACTGCTTCTAACAGAAGAAAGAGGCAGGTCATCCCGCTGAAACTGCAAAGAAAGCTCTGCCATATCATCTACCAGATCCTGGTATAAGGCCATGTGAAGTGCAAACTTGCAAGATTTGAGAAGCTTGAGGTAGCTCTTCATCTTAGCTGCGTCTGCAGCAGGTATATCTTTACGCTTTAGTTATAGCAAGGTATAGGTCACAGATAAAGTTTCCCAATGGCTCATTTTATTTGTTGTTTTGGTAATCAATAACATTTCACGCATAAACATTGCAGCCAAGATGGAAATTCTTACATTTTAATTATATAAATTCAGTGGGAAAACAATCTACTGTATATGGTGAAGTTAAATGATATGCAAAAAAATTCCCTCTCCTTAGCAATATTCCTGTTTTCTCAAGACTCACTCCATGACAGCACTTATTTTGGCTTCTGCAGAGAAGAGCAGAAATGAGCAACACAACTATGAACAATTGTAATGCGGCACGATCAGGAAATGGATTAAATTTGTTGCTCATACAGATGTTACCCACGTAACAAGGACACCGTATCTCTGTTACATCTTTAATTGCAAGGCCTTAAAGTTTGAGTCAAGAAACTAAATGTTAATATGTTGGATATCCAAATAAAACATAACCACTCATAATCGTGTGATTTGTAATATTTTTGTGTTCATGTTGTTCACTTCTTAAAATTAAAAACCATTCTGGAGCCTATCAACACCGGTTCAGGAGCACTGAGCTTCTGTTTGACGTCACAGAGCGGATGATGATAAATATGCTCTTCGCCCAGGGGCCAAGTGTAAAAAGCGCCTTGACGCCGCATGTAGGTGAGACAAACACCACACTCTGTCAGGTCAACAATCTGAAATATTTAAAATAAAATAAAAAATATTTAAAATAATGTACATGGTGAATAAAACATGTCACAAAAACATCACAAAAACAAGATTCTAAAAAAAAGAGGCAACACATACCTTGGCTACAAACAGCTCCTCCCTTGTTGTCTTTCCCTTTACTTCAACCGACACCTGCACAAAGTCTCCCACTGCAAGATGTTCCACTGAAATGTAAAATGCACTTCAGAATAAGAAACTCACATACAGTTTGCAACATACAGTTTGGACAATTGAGATTGTTTTACCTCCACAAGCATCAGAAGCAGACAGACTTTCTATAGATTTCTACCTCTCCTGTGAGTTCTTGGTCAATGAAGTTAATGTGAACAAACAGTGAATAAACTGTACCACAAATGCGGTAAACAAAATGTACAGTTAAAAACGTCTTACCTCCCTGAGCATCAGCAGATGACCCATGGGCACCCTTTGGCTTCGTGACATCCTGTCATGTGTTCCCCACTGAAAAAAAGTGTAAAGTAAGAAATGCATGAACAAGTTTTAATTTCAACTTGAGTAGTTAAGGTAGAGTAACAAAAAAATGTTTTCTTACCTCCATTAGCGTCAGCATCAGATCCACGGACAGACTTTTGCTTCTTCACAGCACGTGGAATTGTTTGGCCACTGGGAAAAACAAAACACAAAATGTACAAATTGTAACACAAGTTTTACATTTCAACCTGCGTAGTTAAGGTACACCTATTGCAAAACAAAACAAAAAACAAAAAATCTCACCTCTAGGAGTATCAGCAACGGACCCATGGGAAGCCTTTGCTTTTGCAACATCCTGAGATTTCTCCCCCACTGAAAAACAACAACAGGTTAACTTGATGAATAGGGAAAACATGTACATATATGTAAGTTGCATTTCACTGAGCATTTTTCCAAGTCTACTAGATTCAAAAAAGTAAATTAAAATTTTACCTCCACTGGTGTGATTAGTTCCTAGTGTCACCTTCTTCCACTTTGTCACATACTCGAAGTTTGCACATTCACCTGATGAGCAACCCATGCAATTATTACAAAAGCAGGAAAGCTGCCTTGTGCCAAGCACCCCTGGGCTCATTTTTTCACACAGTGAAGTTTTCTTGTTCCTCTGACTGCTTTCTTGGGAACTTCTCTGCCATGATTAATTTGATCTTTTGGAACCCAAAATACATCCCTCTTAAACTTATGGCAGTCATCATTCTGACCTTTCAGATGCTCAGCGCAATACTTGAAGAGAGAATATGCGTCAGGGATGTATGCTGCATTATTTGTCACTGCCATCAATGCCTGCCTTTTTATAACAGCACTCTCACCGTCTGAATGACCCTTGCCGTGCCTCGATCCAAAAAAGTGGTGCTCAAGCTCGGAGCCGAAATTCGCAACGTCTTGGAATGGGCCCTTTGACTTGTATTGTGAGCCACACCCATCCGAGAAACGTATAACCTTCGAACTTTGGATGCTTTTGCTCAGAAACTTAACAGATTCTGTGTAGAACTGGTGCACAGCATTGTGGTCGTGTTTTCTATCATCTGAAATGAATACGAGGGAGTGCAGAATGGTATGAACACTTTCTCCTGTGCACTTGGGACACTGATACGATGCAACCACAGGATGAATTGTTACTTGATCATGTGTCCAATGGCTGGACTGCACTTCATCTTGTTGCATACAAGTATAATTTTCAGCAAAGTCGAGGATCATCACTACATGCCCTTCTGGTGGATTGTTGAAAATCATGTTGTACTGATCATGCTGCCGTGCCCAGTTAAAGAGGTGCATAGAAAAGCTTTGCATTTCATCAATCAGTTCATTGATGAGAACGTTAACTGCTCCCTCTTGTGCGACATTCAGTACTTTAGTAACTTCCTTTTCTTTACCTGCTTTTGTGATTGTTTCTTTCATTCTTTGCCATTTGCTCCACTTCACTACTTTGCCCTCAGCAGCCTCCAACAGCGGATGCAGATGTTGCGATACAGCCTGCACACCACACTTATTGCATCTCCTGTCTATGCACTTCAGCTCATGGAATCTTTTGCCAGGTTGTTTTGGGCACAGTGTCATGTCACTGGCGGTGAACATGTCATGGATACGACATGCTTGCTTACTGTAAGCAGTGCAGAGGTTGTTAACTGCTTGAAGTTTCAGGTTGAAGTTGGTGCAGTACTCACACATACGGTGGCCCTGGAACGACATTTTAATATTGACATTTTTAATGTGAACCTTGTAATCTCTTAATATTGACGTTGTACCTTCGCAATATGCACGTTGCACGTGGCTTAATATCGCATTTTGGAAGTTGTTCCTTCTTAATGTGAATGTTCCAACTTGATAATATTCAAGTTCGATCTTGTCAATGTACACCATTGATCATGCTTGATGTCAACGTTGTACCTTGTTTCTTCGCAATATGAACCATGTACCTTCGCATTGTGAACGTTTGACCTTGCATCTTGTTAATATCATTGTTGAACCGTCCTCCTTCGCAATGTGAATCGTGCATTCTAAAAAGTACAAAGTCCTTGCCAAGCCCTATAGTTAGACAACCAGTTATGATGGAGTTTCAATCTGACGGCTGTTTAATGTCACTTAACCTGGGCGTCTACCTTGTAGTGATTTTTATCATGACTCAGGGCTCTCTGTTTTAGTTCACCCATCTTTTATAATTCATGTTCAGGCTAACTATAACCCAAGGTTGGGCTTACATGCAAAAACATGCATCCTGAAGCAAATTTGTCATTGTTTCAAATAACCCGAACATGAATTATAAAAGATATGTGAAATAAATCAGAGAACCTTGATTCATGATAAAAATCACTACAAGGTAGACCCAGGTTAATCGACATTAAACAGCCGTCAGATTGAAACTCCATCATAACTGGTTGTCTAACTATAGGGCTTGACAAGGACTTCGCACTTTTTAGAATGCACGTTTCACATTGCGAAGGAGGACGGTTCAACAATGATATTAACAAGATGCAAGGTCAAACGTTCACAGTGCGAAGGTACATGGTTCATATTGCGAAGAAGCAAGGTGCAACGTTGACATCAAGCGTGATCAATGGTGTACATTGACAAGATCGAACATTCACATTAAGAAGGAACAACTTCCACAATGCGATATCAAGGTATGTGCAACGTGCATATTGCGAAGGTACAACGTCAATATTAAGAAGTTACAAGGTTCATATTAAAAAGGTCAATATTAAAATGTCGTTCCAGGGCCACCGTAGTATGTCTGGAAAGGTCTTCTTGAATTCATTGAACAACGTCGCGATTGGTCTTTGAAGGATGCGTGTCTTCAGAAGCTTCTTTTTACTCACTGCCTTTTTGTCAGCCACTTCAGCTGAATTCTCCTGGTAGAACTTGTGAACAATTTTTACTGTGTCTTTACAGAGTTCTTTTCCATTTCGGTAGTTTTCAGGTCTGTTCATCCTCATCATTTTCCGAGAGATCCCGAACCGTCTGACTGCATATTCTTGTTTTTTATACTTCTTTAAAACTGCCAAAGATGATGCCAGTAGTTGCCTTGAAGCTCTTATTTCTTTGGATCGTTTTTTGTTGTCTGTCTTCAACTTGTTCGCGAGATTTGTCACCACTATGCTGTCAATGTTACTGGGTGTGAGGGTAACACCCATTTGCTTCAGAGCTTGCTGCTTTCGTGGTGATGCACCTTTCAATAAGTCATAAACAGTTGCTGCAAACTGCGACGGTGACTTGGATACAGCCTTTCTTGCCCTGTGAGGAGATTGCCGTCTTGCTGTTCGTGACCATCGTGTTGATTTGGAAGCAAGGTTTTGGGGTTTTGGTTGATGGAATTAGGGAATACACACGATGTTGGTCGTACAGCAACTTTATTCTAACAATCGAACAACTAGACTACCGTAATTACAAGAGAGAATTCGGAGACATGTGTCTCGTTTGATGGTTGAAAGAAGAGTGAGCTAAGAAAGTAATAAAGGAGAGTGAGTGAAGAATCTAATACATGTAATAAGTAAGGTGGGGCTGACTATCCAATTTAAAAGCAATAAAAACTAGAGACTGAAGGAATGTACTAATGGACTTTGTGGTTAGGTGATAAAATGTGGTAAGAGGGACAAAGTAATAAAAGTGGGGCTTGGCTCAGTAGTAGTAATCAATCAATTAGGGAGATTGATACCATAGGGTCATAACTTTTACCCACCACTGGACTGTTGCTGGGGGCAATGTACGAGGGGTTAAAAGTTCACAAATTAAGCTATAATTATATGGAAGAAAACGCTACAGGAGCCCCCTTCCAGTGAGTGAGAAGTAACAAAAATTGATAAAACACTTAAGAACGAACGAATGTGACATAGCGTTTGGGCCAATGAACTGTGCGGCCTGAGCGGGTTGTACGAGGAGGTGGAATATCTGAGGTTGGGATATTCTGCTCGGTATTTACAGGATTGGTTTGAACTATTGGGATAGAGTTGTTGGGTTTGGGAAGGGCAGAATTCGTAGCATGACCTATATCTAAATGGGCAGATTTAAGGCGATCTATGCTAACTGTGTCCTGACGATTGTTCAGTTCAATGACGAAATGTTTAGCTGAACGACTGAGTACTTTGAAAGGTCCGTCGTAAGGCGGTTGTAGAGGTTTATGCACTGCGTCACGACGAACGAAAACATGAGTGCATGTCTGAAGTTCCTCGGGAACATGCACTGTGGGACGCTGCTGTGCGCGGGTTGTTGGTGGCTGAAGATCCTGCATGGCGCGTTTCAAGCGATGAACATAGTTCGTAGGCTCTAAAGCAGTGGCATCAGTAGTGTTGTCAAAGAATTCGCCAGGCAGGCGAAGTGTGGTGCCATAGACGCGTTCGGCAACACTGTGACCGAAATCGGACTTGACCGCAGTTCGGATTCCCAAGAGAATCAGCGGCAAAGTCTCTGTCCATAGGCTTGCGTCTGGGTGTGCCCGTAGTGATGACTTCAGTTGGCGATGAAAACGTTCCACTAGTCCATTCGCGATTGGGTGATAGGCTGTGGTACGTATGCGGGTGGTACCAAGCAGATTTGTGAGTGCGCGAAAAAGTGCGGATTCAAACTGGGCACCGCGATCAGTGGTGATAACCGATGGAACACCAAATGAGGCAACCCATCGCGTTACAAAAGCACGAGCGACTGTTTCAGCTGTGATGTCAGGTAGAGGGATGGCTTCTGGCCAACGTGTGAAACGGTCAATACAGGTCAACATGTATACACATCCATTGGATGTGGGTAATGGTCCAACAAGATCAATGTGAACATGCGAAAATCGGGCATCTGGAGTAGAAAACTCAGACAGGGGTGCAAAGGTATGGCGATGGACCTTTGAGCGCTGACACTGTATGCACGATTTTGCCCATTGTCGCACATCACGGTTAACACATGGCCAAACGTAGCGGTCCGTGATGAGGCGTTGCGTAGCGCGAATTCCAGGGTGAGATAGGGAGTGTAGAGCGTCAAACACTGCACGACGCATCTCCACTGGAACAAATGGACGTGCGTTTCCAGTAGAAATGTCACAAGTTAACGTAATGTCACATGATGGTAGGGGAACTTGTTTGAACGTGAGCGAGGATGACGATGTGCGCAAACGTTGAAGTTCCTCGCTGGTGTTCTGCAATTCCGCCATTTTGTGGAAATCGATGAGTGCAGTATGATCCGTGCGAAGAGCATTTAGTTCGACACGAGATAGGGCATCTGCGGCAGGGTTATCTCCACCTTTAACATGTCTGATATCACAGGTAAACTGGGAAACAAAATCGAGGTGGCGAATTTCACGAGGGGAGTGTCTGTCCGTTGTGGTGCCGTGAGCATATGTGAGCGGTTTGTGGTCCGTGAGCACATGAAATTGACGACCCTCGAGTGAGTGACGAAAATGGCGGATGGCAAGGTATATGGCCAAAAGTTCGCGACCAAATGTGCTGTAACGTGTCTCTGCTGGTTGAAGTCGCTTTGAGAAGAAAGCGAGTGGTTGCTATGCATTGTCAATTCGTTGTTGAAGAACAGCTCCCACTGCGACATCCGAAGCGTCCGTCATGACGCACAGAGGCGCGTCTGGCTTTGGATGTGCAAGGAGAGTGGCGTTAGCAAGGGCAACTTTGATAGCGTGAAATGAAGCGGTGGCAGAGTCATTCCATGTGAGTGGTGCCGACTTCTTTCCGGCATTAGAAAGTAGATCGGTGAGTGGTTGGAGGACCTGGGAACACTGGGGAATGAAACGGCGGTAGAAGTTGACGAGACCGAGAAATTCCCTGAGTTTGGTGAGAGTTGTTGGTTGGGGAAAATCACGGATAGCACTGACCTTTCCAGCAAGTGGTTGCACTCCGTGACGGTCAACGTGATGTCCAAGGAATTCCAGTGCCTCTGTGCCAAACAGACATTTCGCGGGGTTGATGATCACGCCGTATTGTTGGAGGCGATCAAACAGAAGGCGAAGATGCGTTTCATGTTGATCGGCATCAGTACTGGCAACTAAGAGGTCATCGATGTAGGCATAACAAAAGTCCAAACCTCTTGTTACTTCATCAATGAAGCGTTGGAACGTTTGGGCGGCGTTGCGCAAACCAAATGGCATACGGGTAAATTCGAAGAGCCCAAACGGAGTCGTGATAGCGGTTTTAGCAATATCGTCCGGTGCCATGGGAATCTGATGGTATGCGCGGATGAGGTCGATCTTGGAAAACATCACAGTGCCATGTAGTGATGATGTAAAGTCTTGGATATGTGGCACTGGATAACGATCAGGCACTGTGGATTTGTTGAGAGCCCGATAGTCACCGCATGGACGCCAATCCCCAGGTTGCTTTTTGGGGACCATATGAAGAGGGGAGGACCAATTACTGGCCGAAGGGCGCACGATACCCAAGTCCATCATGTGTTGGAACTCGTCTTTGGCGACTTTCAAACGGTCAGGTGCAAGACGGCGTGGGCGTGCGGCTGTAGGGGGGCCAGTCGTGATGATATGGTGCTCAACGTTGTGTTTGATTGGAGTGTCACTATAGGTGGGACGCGTTATGCTGGGGAAATCCTTCAAAATGTCCGCGAATCGAGATGGGGTGGGCGGTTTGAAGATCGGGCTGAGCGATGGCGATGTTGATGCTTTTCCATCGATGCTTAAGCTGGTCGTAGCATCAACGAGCCTGCAGTTGCGAATGTCAACAAGAAAGTTGAAATAACGAAGGAAATCTGCGCCTATGATTGCATGTTGAACGTCGGCGACGATGAACACCCATCGACATGGCCGCCGAATCCCAATGTCAAGTGTCAATGACCTTTCACCATATGTAGCGATTTGCGATGCATTCGCTGTTTGAAGGTCATGTCCATGACAGCGGTGGGCGCGGTCGTGAGATGAAGGAGGGATGACACTCACCTCTGCTCCTGTGTCCACCAGGAATTGTTGCTTCGTTACTCGATCGGTGACATAAAATAGGCGATGAGATGAGGAACGGCCGGCAGAGCATGTCGCCCCTACTTGCCGGCTTGGTCGTTTTCCTGGTGACCGGCCTTATAAGAACATGGCTGTGTACATTTGTGGGCCATAGCTCCAAATTTCTGGTGGTACCAACACTCTGCATCGTGCGTGGCCGTGGCTGCTGATCTACGGTCATCAGTGCGTTGGCGACGCGGTTGATTGCGGCTGCGACTGCGTTCACGTGGACGGCTGGTGAGGGTGGATATCATTGATGCCAAATTCGCTACTTCGGCCCGCAGTTGTTGAATTTCGGTTGGTGGCGGAGATTCAATGGTAGTGATGTGTGCAGAGACGGGTGCCTGGGTAGGGGAGACTTCCATGATTTTATCTGCTAACTTTGCCAATTGGTCGATGTCGACCTCTTCTGAGGTGGAAGCAAGAATTAGCCGAGCATTGGTTGGAAGCCGCTGGAGAAAAAGTTGTTTCATTATTGATGGCTCCAATGTTCTCTCCCCCAAGAGCTGTTGCATCTTGCGGAGCAGTTGGGAAGGCTTTCGATCCCCCAACTCCTCTGTTGTCAAGAGTTGATGCAAGCGTTTTTGTTCAGATTGAGATGTGCGCATAATAAGCTCCTTTTTCAGCGTTGTGTATGGAGCCTCTGAGGGTGGAGTTATTAAAATATCCCTCACCTCCTGCGCTATAGTTGGCTGCAGGGACGCCACCACATAAGCATATCTGGTGTGTTCGGAGGTTATGCCTCGAGTGGTAAATTGTGCCTCCACTTGGGTGAACCATATTGTTGGGTCAGATGGCCAGTACGGTGGGAGTTTGAGGCTGATGGTAGCGGTTACGGGTGGCTGTGCTGTTGCGCCGGTACTAGTTGTAGCAGGAGTAGTAGGCATCGCTGCAGTTGATTCCAAAATTCCACTGTTTTGTTGTATAGATCACGTCAGGGTCACCAGTTTGGGGTTTTGGTTGATGGAATAAGGGAATACACACGATGTTGGTCGTACAGCAACTTT
The DNA here is from genome assembly GCA_029964075.1 of Patiria pectinifera. NCBI lineage: Eukaryota > Metazoa > Echinodermata > Asteroidea > Valvatida > Asterinidae > Patiria > Patiria pectinifera. Next base: position 26,770,270 of record CM057150.1, read on the forward strand.
ATTCTAACAATCGAACAACTAGACTACCGTAATTACAAGAGAGAATTCGGAGACATGTGTCTCGTTTGATGGTTGAAAGAAGAGTGAGCTAAGAAAGTAATAAAGGAGAGTGAGTGAAGAATCTAATACATGTAATAAGTAAGGTGGGGCTGACTATCCAATTTAAAAGCAATAAAAACTAGAGACTGAAGGAATGTACTAATGGACTTTGTGGTTAGGTGATAAAATGTGGTAAGAAGGACAAAGTAATAAAAGTGGGGCTTGGCTCAGTAGTAGTAATCAATCAATTAGGGAGATTGATACCATAGGGTCATAACTTTTACCCACCACTGGACTGTTGCTGGGGGCAATGTACGAGGGGTTAAAAGTTCACAAATTAAGCTATAATTATATGGAAGAAAACGCTACAAGGTATTCTGCCTCATCATCTTCATCCATGTGTTTTTCTTGTTCTTTTAGTTCGTTTTCTGCTGCTTTTTCCTGTTTTTCTTTTTCTTTTTGCAGCTTTTCATTTGCAGCCTTTTGCATCCTATCCTGTAGCATATTCCTTCTGTACTGCAGTAACTCTTCCCTTTCCTGTCTTCTTTTATTTCTTCGCTGCTCATTAACCTTGCTTCGTTTTTCTTCTGGCCACAGAGCTCGCTGAATGCGTTTTGCGTTTCTCCAATGCTCCTGCTGCTTGCTTTCGTTTATCTGTGCTTCTTGCTTATTTAGCCCCTTCTTCTTTTTATCCCTGCATTTTTGGCGGTAAATCCTCAATCTTTCTCTGGATGCATTTTTTTCTTTCTTTCTTCGCTCATCATCCCAACTTTCTCTCCTTTCTACAGCTTTATGTGCTTCATAATTTCTAATTTTTTTTAACTTCTTGGGATTGGTAGCTGCCATTGTTTTTGGCCAATGTTCTGGGGGGTCTGAGGCATTTCCTGGTTTTAGAAGGGTTGCATGGTTAGGTGAAGTGCTAAGACGAGCATGTGATCGGAGATTGATACGTAAATTGAGCTGCGGGGGCCCCATGCTGTCAGTATCTGTAAGGTTCAAATATCGAATATAAGCCAAGGTATCATTGAATTGAACCCCCCCCCCCAAAAAAAGAAAATTTCATAAATAAAAAATCTTCAAACTAAACAAAAAATTACCATATTTTACTTAAATACCCCCATTAACAAACCATGCGGTCATGTGATGTGGATGTCCTTTAAAAAAAATCTAGCTAAGTTTATCCTAAGAAATTTTGAAAAAGTGTCCATGCTAAAATCGTGATTTCTCATCAGAATTTCACTTTCTGGTGGTTGATTAGCTGTAATAAGGAAAATATAGTGGGGGTATTCAAGTAAAATCTTTCATTGCTCGCGTCGGTGATGTCGTTTTCGTCCCCAGTGCGTGCTGGTGTGAACGAATGCAGTGCGGTCAATGTGCGTCCGTGATGTTTATATGTGTCTTAGATCCTGACTCTTTACTATCGTTCGAACTGCACTAAACAAGAACCTGCCTATAATTATATGTGTTAACCGGTTCCCGCCTGTACACGGGGAAACTAAACCCATCATTAAGGAACCATTGTACGTGCATACATCACGTGACACCGAGTCGCCGCTCTCCACTCGTACTCGATGTCGAAACGATCAAATTACATACATGTCTTTACATGTACGTTCACACAAGCGTGCACTGGGGACGACATCACCGCATTGCCTTCCCAAAGTAGTAAACAGACATCCACAAACTCAAGAAAAGCTCTCGAAAAAGAACGGCAAATATTACTTTTATCTCCGAATCATAACTTAACCTCAGTACCATCATTAATTCTCGATGTGAACTGGATCCCTAAGGGGTCATGTTGGGCAATGTGGGGTTTGTTTTGGGGGTAAAATCTGGCGATTTTCACGGCAAAGGTTGTCTGATGTCTGATTTACAGTCGAACACTGACGTTACTGTCGCCCGAAAAAGGCCACATGAAATGTAAAGAAAAGACGATTTTAAGCGTCCTACTAGTTCCTTGGAGTAGTAATTACTGTAAAACTTAGATGAAACTCAAACAGAACAATATGATACGCTGATATTTTCTGCTAGAAACCAGTTATTTACTCACCAATCCACAATCCAAAAGCGGCCAAAAAATTTCCGCAACACGTCGGCGTTGCAATTTGGCGAAGCGCGCGAACCAACGCAACAGGACAGCAGTCACATTTCAGTCTACACACGTAGCATGCTAGTCCGTAACAATATCCATGTGACCTACTCAACGTCATATGGAAAGGGTATACATTTTGGGCCAGAACCATTTTCCAAAGCGGGGGATAGGAAAAAATAGGCGGTCACATCTGACCCACGCAACGCAAATCACGCAGGACACCGGACTTGCGTTGAACTTTTTAAATCAAGTATCTTCGTAAACTCGCTGCATATTTCATGGCTTTTATCACTTGTTTTTAAAAATGTATCCAAGCATTTCTACCTGTTAAAAAATGAAAACTAGTAACATTATCGGAATGTTAGTAAATAAAAGCAAACTACCCATGCAACACGAGCGGCATAGGAAGACACCACGCGTTACGTGGGTACGTACAAATTTAACTTCTTGTGTTTTACCAATGCAATGGTTCTGCACAAAATAAATAATTTTGTGGGAAAGCTTCACTCAAGTTGAATAAGCACCGGTAGCATGTTCATCAAAATGAGAAAATTATATCTGTTTTTAAAGGTATATTCAAATCGTTTATACAATATAACGCTGGGGGTGGGTAAAAGTACTGAGGACACCACAGAAAAATGGTACAAATCATCAACATTCACAAAGAATTTTTTTGAATAATTGCTGGGAGTTTATAATTGACTTTTCAATTCAAATATATTTTACAAATGAAAACATTAGTGCCACACTACATAAGCAAAAATTAACTTTGAACACATTCATATGTGCAAATTACTCAAATGACCCAACCTGGTGGAATAACCCGTGTACATGTTCTTCATTCTGACAACATCATGGCTACTATGGAAAACAACCTTCTTCCTTGGGTCGCCTGTTTGTTAAAACTTCACAGTTTAAAGCCTATTGTGTTGAAATATTGCTTCGCGCACTGGGCTTCAGTAGCTGCTGAGCGCTAGTGCGCGGGCTACGTTCCGTGCGGCAGTGCGCGTCGCTGGTGCTCTGCGTGCAGTGTATATAAGCGCACTGCACGTGCGTCGCGGGCGTCTTTCCGCTGCTTGCTCTTGCTCCGTGCGGACGAAAGCAAGTACGCTCTGCCATTGCTCGCTGGCTCTTATATTGGTGGGATTAGTCTGTACCCCGTGAACCCTAGTTGCGAGGTGAGTAGCTGCATCTTAGGCTTATCGGTCCCGATGTCTATTGTAATTACCCAATTGGTGATTGTTTGTGATTCTTAATTATAAAATCCCCAAGAGATAATCATCATTGGTGTACGAATCAACCCTGTAATCAGCGCCTATATAGGAACCTGTGAATTACTTTGAATAAACCAACCAGTTCAAGTATATAAGCCAGGTGTGGTGCATAATCTTTGACGTGTCTGTGTGGTGAGCGTGTGTCCGTGGTGTGCAGACCTACATGTAGGTGCCTGGAGGTAGACTTCCCCCAAAACGAGTCCGCCCCTCAGGCCTCTGCAGTTACCGCTCATCGTGGAGGCCGAAGCCCATTATTTTGTCAGCGGCAGACGCTGCCTGGTAAAGTCTGCTACACTATCATCACTTTTTAAATGGCTGACTCTACGGATAATCTCTGCGTGAGCAGGATGTTTGTTAGGCCCCTAATGGTTACAATTGTACCTTGAATTACCTCTATGCTCTTCATGTGGGAGATTCTTGGAGTGTGGCATTTGAGTATGGCTTTTGGCCTGTGGTTTTTTGTTTTTGTTTATATTTGCCACTAAATGAAAACCAGTTTACCTTTTTCAAATATAAAGGAGGCTACATGATTTTTTTTTGTGTAAACACCTAGGGGATAAGGGGAATTCATTTAATAACCCTATTTCATAAATACCTCAGACAGTTTAGCTATTCCTATTGGTCGAGAGCCCGTCACGTGGCCGGTCTTAAACGGATGATAAAGACAAGGCTAGCTGGTCTTAAACAGGAATGTTTAAAAAAGCATGAAGTGAACTTGTTGAACAAAACTGGGATTTTTTGAACGAATTATTTGATTTTCTTTTACCGAAAAGGTATTTATGAATGGGAATAAATGTGTGCCCCGTTTAGAGTCTGGATGCTGATAATTACCCTCGCCTCTGGCTCGGATAATTATCAGCACCCAGACTCTAAGCAGTCTTAAACAGAGTGATCAAAAACCTCCGGAGCACACATTTATTCCCTTAATAATGATAAATGTATGCAAAAATCGCTTTTTCAACGAATTCAAAGATTTTTAAACTTTAATAAGAACCATGCAACTTTAAAATAAACCGAATAGTAAGTTAATTTTGAAGTAACCTTAATTGAAAATGCAAAATACTTAATAAATAAATTAATGGAGAAATAGAGTGATGAGGTCAATCACTTATTTGTTTCGCTATTTGGGAAATCCTCGGGTCTGTTTGCTTTGAATGTTTACATGTATATCTTGTTTGCCTGATACTGAATGAAAAAATAAATAAATAAATCAGTTATAAAAAATACCGTCAATTAAAAGAAAAACCTGATAACAAAATATCAACTCAATAGTGAATAAATGAATGGGAAAAAAGGGTGATAATGAAGACCAGTTATAAAAAGCACCAAAGAAAAAAAACTTTAAAAAAATGTACAATATATAAATGAATTAAAAAACACAGAGCCAAATGATGAAAGGCTTAGTACTCCATTCAAATTATTAGTCTCAAACTAAATTCATATCTGACTGTCTCTTTTTCGGGGCTTACTTTCGACACTTGGAGTTTATACTGTCTCTGAGCTGTCACATGGAAGCGGGAGCGGTTGTTCCCTGCCATTCTCTATTCTCCTGTGCCAGAGTGGCATGAAACTTGTTATCTTTGCATTGGAGACTTCTTTGAAACATGTCCTCCTCCAGGTTTTACCACAAGTCTGCCATTGAAGTTGGCCTCTGACACTTCTGTGTTGCTGAAAAACAGCCGACATTAGTTTGAAAACCAAAGACTGCCCATTGGAAGCCCAAAAGAAGCATCCCTCCTCCTCATTGCGCTGCATCTCCAGGGAATGCCGTTCGCTGCCTATCGTCACGAAAAACTCTGAGGACCTGAGGACGGATGAGTCGCGATCAAGACCAGTTATTCTACCTTGCGACATACCTGCTAAAGCATTGGTAACAATTTCAAGGCTGACCCACAGACTGTTCATGCCTTGGATCAGTTCCTCCTGTTTGGCCTCGATGGCAGACAGACGCTTACAGAGAATGTGTGGTATTCTGCATCACTCCACACTCATCTACTTACGACTTTGCTCTCTCTTCCCGCAAAAGTGGATGCATAACATCTGAGCGGCAAAATTTAATGCATCTTTTCAGACACTGTTTATTCAGAGTTTCAAAACTCTGAAATGAATTGAAACAAAGGGTGATTAAAATTCCTTCATCAGAACACCCCTTATTTATTGGTTGTCCTATGTCTATTAATCTTCAAGCATACAAACTTTGAACCCAGTGCACTGCATAAACAATGAGATTGATGAACAAATAATTAATGTGTAATTTTCTAAAAATAACAAAGAAAATTTAAATTTCATATTGACTGTTAATTCCTTACCTATATTTTTGGAATGTGACATATTTGTTTTCAGGACATGTCTTGTTGCATTTTGAAAGGATTAGTTCAGAAAACATTTCTAGAGTTTGTTCCAATAGGAAACAGAGTAGGAAGTATTTCATAATGTAGCAACTTCTTTCTTGGTTCAAATATCTAAAAGAAAGTGACGTGGGGCATCAGAGAGAGAGGAGAGGGGTATGTCCTAAATAGTCTCAGATTATTTATATTATTTTGTAAGTAAATTTGAATCCTCGATCCTGATTAGTTGATCTATGGCAAGTCGTAATACATATTACCATGTAGCACGTCAACGGTTCATACCGGACTCGGTGTATTGCGCTGTTCTAAGATGCGCATGCCATTCCATACAACATGTGCAAGTAATAGGATAACCACTGAATAGTTTGTGTACAGCGTGCGTTTTCCATCTTAACTATGCGTCAAGTTTGCTTGAAGATAAATTTGTTGTCCCACTCGTGCTCGTGGAAGACAGAAAATGCAGTGGGTCTGTGTCCCAGTGTACCGGTGGCCTCGGTGTGTGTGGGACACAGACACACTACATTATTTTGTGTCCCACTCGCGCTCAATGGTTATCTAGTAACATTTTACCCTCAGTTTACATTGTAAAGATTTTCCTTTGAAAAACCCACCATTCATAAGGCACTGGGCCAGTGAAGCATTGCAAATGCAATCTCAGCTCCCTTGGGAACAACTCGATGCAGCCATTTCTGAACTTTACAATTAAAATAAGCAGTCAAAAGTTTCACATCTGTTCTCTTTGAAAAATAGTCTTCATTATTGAGTCTGTATCACCTAATTTAAATGTTTTCCTTAAAAGTTGTGTTGTTTGAAGTTTTAATTTAAATCATTTTTCTGTTTGATATTTGCTCAGGATGTACTTACTGGTATGTACATGTATTAATTAATGACATGAATTTTTGGGGAGTTATTTTAAAATTAAATCAAATTATGTGGAAGTTTAATGTTTCAGTATAATGTTTAAATTATGTATTTTAATGATTCTGAGCATAAAAACCACAACACTTTCTATTGTACACCATTGAGTATAAATGGCAATATTCAATGTCTCCCTAATGACCGATGTCTCCCATTGTGCAAAGAAATTACGATAACATGTCTCCTTAATGTTCAATTACACATTAGTAATTATTATTTACGTAGTTTCCCAATGTCTCCCAACAACCAGGGAAATTGAAAAGTCAAAGAGTCACGAGCCATGACCTCGAGAAATATAGGTTGGTCAGTTTTGAATAAACTCTCTAATTTCGCCTGAAAATTCCAGGATAATTGGGACATAACTATAGCTTGACTTGCCGTGCACATGCATCAGACTGTCTGCTCTCATGGCAAGGTTATCTTCAGACCCTATGGAAGTAAGCTTTCTCAATCATTTATCAGTTTAGTTTTATATCAAGCCGATGAATTCGGAGATGATACTAGGGTATTAAAAGCTTGAGACAGTGCAAGCATGATCATGGGTCCTAGCTCAAGGGGACTATGACTGCAGTGTATGGTAGGATAACTTTTATCTGATTAATGTATAATACACATGTAGAGCCTTTAAAGGAACCATAATCTTCTTTAGTCCTATTCCTTAAAAAGAAGAAGATTTTTTGGTGGTTACTGATGTCTGCTGCATGCTTCTTCAATCAGATAACTGTCAGAGGTGTGATGTAAATGCTTATGAAGAAAAGTTCACATCAAGTTGTAATTATACTCAAATACACTATGCTGGTTTCTAGGTATCAGAGATTAACTACTCAGTCAGCACTGACCTCAATTAACAGTGGAGAAAAGTATTCGTCTGATTGGCGTATCAATTAGGCACATGTTTGTTCATTGAGGTTGTAAAAATGCTTGGATGTGAAGTTGTCTCCATTGCACTGGGCCATCTTGGAAGTCATGAAGGCTGTCCTGCTTTTGGTGAGGCACAGTGGCAGAAGGCTTTGCATGGCACATTTAGTGTCTTATGGCGAGAACTGGAACTGGGTAAAAAACAAATGCATCCACTTGTTGGAGGAGTTGCAAGTATAGCAGTGCAGTGATTCCCCTCACGGACGGAACAGAGTGAGGGACAGTTCACCCTTCCAATTACATGTATTTTTGAAAACCTAATTTGTTTGCACTCAGAAGCATCACAGTGGTAGATGGATAATGCTGAAAGTAACAACCATCCACTGTGACCTGTGGCAATGTGTCATAGAATCTCACTAAGTGTACCTGTGACAGGTCTGCACCGTGACATCTATACCCTGAGCTTTGACAGGACAAGGAAACATCTTTATGACTAGTCATCTGTCCAGCCAGCAGCAAGTGAAGATGTGTGACAGTGTGCTATGGTAACATGTCTTCACTGTGCAAGACTGCAACATCAACAACTCAGCCATGACAGTTCATCACAAGGAACTCTTACCATTCAGAGGCATAATGAAACCTGTAATACAGCAGTTATAATGTCATCAGTCACCCAGCAGCAATTGAAGAAAAGTGACCGTGCTTTAAAATGGCATCTCACAGAAAAGTTCATCACAGTGAAGTCTTTCCATCCGTCTCAAGTCAAGACAGTGTCATGTCTACACCCAGCAGCTGATGACGTCCTTAAGAACTGTCATGTTAACCAATGTTCAACAGGTATCCTGTGATAGTTACGTCACCATGAAGCAGGCGATGGCTGGCATTACCCCATGATGCCTTTTCTCTAGCTAACTTATATGTAGTTGGAGAGCAGGCACAATGTACCTCAGTAACACCTATCCTTCCAGCAATCAGTGGATACCTCTGACAGTTTATCACATGACATCTATCTACCAAGAACAAACTGGAGGCCTCTGAAAACATTTCCTTTGTACTCTGTAAACTCTGACAGTTCATCTGGTTTTATTTCTACTTCAAATGTTTTGAGAGAAAATGTGGTTTCTTTAATGGCCAACCAAAGTAAACAGCGTGTAATTAATCATGACTTCATCTGTTGGATCAGTAAGTCAAAACAAGTTGGGGTTTAGGTAGGGTGACTGTTTAAATAAATAAAAAAACTACTAGAGGAAAACTACAATAAGGGGAAATCATGAAGAAGAAGGGTTTATGGTTTGTTACGTCATGTGTAGAAAGTGTGCACTGTCTCCCTGGAATGGCCTCACATCAGGGTGTTGGTTGGGAGATGATTCCCAGCCGGCGGAGACGGTGTTTACATAGGCCTACCTGTACCGGGGTTATACTTCTAGCGAACAGCAAGTCAAAAAGTGGTTTGGTAGTCAAACTATTCCTTATATTATTGTTTTAATACAGCAAAGATGAAAGGACAAAAACAAATAAATCATAAAACTCAGAAAGCAAACTTGTGTAAATTTGTGTCTAATTTTAATACTGTTTAGATTAAATTATATGATGTGTTAAAAACACTGACAAGATACACGTTTGGATACACGTTTTACATGTATGCACATTGTTGTTTGAATATAAAACTTGTGGACTAGTGACAAAGAAGTTAAGGTCGAACTCAACATGTACTTGTACAGGCCTGTCAACAAAAAGGGGGGGGGGCATTTGGTATCATGCCCCCCCCCCATGCTCAGGGCTGGCAAGGGGCTGTGTACATGTACATGTACATGTATGTAAATTTGTCTTGCGACAAACAAAATCTAAGGTGCTTAATTATGTTACTTGAAGGGATGCAGTTCAACATACTTAAAAGTAAGTTTGGACAAATATGTGTCAGAATTAGATTTGTTTTTACTTTCTCCAAAGTTTCTCAATTGGAAATTTCATTTAATTCTAAATAGAATCATGATTTGAGTAAATGGTGAATTTATTTCAGATTGCATTGGAGTTGCCCAAGGCTTATAAACAGATTTTTGATTATTTTTTATACTTTTGTAGTTCATTGTTTTATTGATACTGTCCAAGGAAAATCTTCAAAAACATGCTTGCCCAACAATAGGTTTCTGTTGTTGGAACTATCAATTCTAAAAGGCATTCATTCCAAACTCCTAAAACAGGTTACAATTTTGAAACTGTCATCCTTCAAATTGTTCATTGATTATTCCGTCTGACTTTTGTCATGACTTTGTTATTCTTCAGCACGTTCACTGAAAAGACTGTGCAGAAAGGTTAAGTCTAGTCTCTATTACTTTACATGTTTAAACGTGCACCAGGAATGACTCTGCTTTGACGTTGAAGTACATGTACATATACAAAAGAGTGGCTATTGGATTAAGATTGAAAACCATGGCTGGGTTGTGGCCTCAACCTGGCTTGATCTGCATTTGTTTTTTACGAGGTGCACATACAGCTTTGAGGATGTAAAAATGATCCAGCCCAGTTATCCTGTTGTCAGGTCTCTCAGTCTGCTCATGGAGCAAGGAACAGAAGGAGTCAGAACTCTCCTACTTCAATGTGATTTTGATCCTTACCACGCTCAAAAACAACAATACAAAAGCACCTGGTGGCCAGCTAACTCAGTTGCTCACTACCCTATTGAGATCCGTGCTCACTAAAGCTAGAAGAAAGAGTTTGCAATGCTTTATGGACAGCACAATGGTAATATGTAGGCGTTGCCAAATCTGCCAAAAATGAACAATTTTGAAAGTGTTTGTTCAGAGTTGGCTAGTACTGGCTCACAATGTGGTCAACATCACTGAAACAATCATTTCATGACGAACAAAGTGTGCTCTGTACCTTCAGTAGGAAACCTTAAGAAATTTCCTAAAATGTCATATTTCATAAATGATGTAATGCCAAACAAATATTATGCAAAGACGTGATAACTTATCCAGAAAAAAACCCAATTTATCTTTCAATAACAGAGACAAATAGTGCTTTCAAGGACCAACAACTGCACATCTTGATTTCATAACTCACATCTAACAGCTGTGTAGTTGTTAAAACCTAAAATAGTCCCCCCCCCCAAAAAAAAGAGCAGTGACTATAGGGAGGTTGGTTGTTACCAACTAAAAAAGTGGTGACGATCATCGTGTTCAAAGGCCTCTTGCAGTCACACATTGAATGGCCCGGGCTTGCGGTCACAGTGCTTTAGCTATGGACTTTCCAGAAAGATTGGAATGTTAATGGTCAAAATTTGTAAATCGCCATTGAGTTTGGAGTCCTGTTCCTTGCTTTATGGTCTGCTGCAACTGCCACCGTCTTGGGACAGGCGGCAGTGGATTGAGCGGTTTGCTCCTGGAACCCTCCCTCTCTGAAGCAGTAATTGTCTTAACATAGGAATCACTTTCATTATCTTCAGTAGTTAAATTGAAATGAGTTTTAATAAACGATCAAGCAGAAATTGATATCGAATTTTAGTGACAGAAATGCAACAAGACATGGTTTGTTGAACACTCACCAATACAGAAATGCTAAAAACAGAACAAAAAGTATTGCATGGCACCATGCAAAAATGTTATTTTTACAGTTGAACCTGATCTCACTGTTTGTGATGTACATTTGTACAAGCCATGCGTTGTGAAGGCACATGCATGCCTCTTCATGTAGCACTTCGGTTCAAACTTCCATATTTCAGGTGTACAATCGAGTTCAAACACAGAGGCTTACTAAAAAAAGAACATGAATTCCATCCTTTTGCTATCTGCATTCATTGGTATGTATATATTTTTTACATGAGTCCGGTTTCTTTTGTAACGTATCCCCTCTGGAGATTCAACAGTACCGGTACAGCTGTTGCCATGCTTCTCTGCCAAAGTGAACAGACTTTTATGAAAACGGGGCGCCCATTTGGTCAGTCGAGTTTGCTTCACCAACACTGCATCTCCCTTTTCTAGATTATTTTCTTCTGCCCACCTTTTGTTATTGAAATGTTTCATCACACTATTCTTGTCTTGTACTTCCTCATACTGGTAACTTAACCCGTGAGAATAAACAAATAAATACACAATATGGACATTAAACAAGCCAAAACAGCAACAATGAAAGGTATTATTGACCAGGATTTTGAGCAGCTTTACGCCACTGCCTTGCATGTCTTTACGAGATACAAATACCAGAGAAATACTCTTTTTGAGATACGGTATCAGGGAAAGACATCTGTAATATCTCAGTATTCCATCTTTCAAAGATAAATTATCTCAGAAACAAGGGTTCTTGAATGGTCACTTTAAATTGACACCAACAGCTGCATATAATATGTTTATACCGTTTGATGTTAAGCACTTACTGATTTGTGTGTAAATTCAAAATGGACTTTTTTTCATAAGTCATAATGAAGATATTCATAAAAAGGACACCAAATAATTTTGTGTGATATTGCTGTAAATGTTTTCTTATTACTTTTTGGATATTTAAGGATTTTCCACAACAAAAGATCTTCTCCATGATGGGGACATTTGTGACCCACCACCCCAAAATCAGGCTGATGTCGAACATTTTTAAAAATATTATTTTTACATGATTGGATTCCTCGCATTGTAAGCTTTAAAATAAGCTATAGTGGACTGATATAGGTGGTATACTTTTGAAGTTATGACTTATTAGAAATCGGGAATCTTAAAGGAGGCTTTTAAGAAAAGGAGCGTTAAAGTCAGAGTTAAAGTAAACCAATAACTCACACATTGAACCACAAAAACCACCTTAGCAACCACCTTCTTGTACTGCATGCAGACTGTTTTACCTATGTAAAACTGTTCAATGGAACCAAACCAACTTTTAAAACTTTACATTGATATCATAAATTTAATATTTTTTTAGTTATGAAATTTTTATGTCATACTCATTATACGTGAAATAACATCAGTCTGGAAAAAAATTACACAAACACTGTTTTAAGATGTACATGAAGCGATGTTGTTTCTTTATTTTTTACACTTCACACACTGGTATGGAATAAAGACTCCACCAAAGTCCAGGCACCCCCCCCCCTCCCCGACCCCCCCCCCCTCTACCATTTCCCACCCCTTTATTTACACACACATTACATTTACACCTCATTTGAGTGGTGGGTACCAAGATAGGCCATGGGGTGGGGTTAATGGCCAAAACACACCCCTTCAGCATCATATCCCCAATCACCTCCCCCCCCCCCACCCCAAGTGCGGATCCAGGGGGGGCATGCCCCGGATCCAGGGGGGGGGGGTGCATGCCCCGCCCCCCTTCTTTGCAGGATTTTTTTTTTTTTTTTTTTGCTGAAGAAATTGGTTAAAGTGGTTACATATGGCCTGAGATTGCACCACAGAGCATCTAGAATCAAAATTTTTTCTGGACCCCATGCCGTTAGGGCATGGTACATTTCAAGCCCTCCCCCCTTTTTGGAAAATCCTGGATCCGTTCCTGCCCCCCAACTTTTACACTTGACATTGCCCATGGTGATTGTGAATGCGATAAATCATAATCAGATGACCCGGCTTATTACGACGCAACCCCCATACCCAAAACATTATCCCACCCCAACCTTACCAGCACCCCCACCGGCACCCCCTGCCAACTCCCCAACCCCCATCCCAAGCAATATCCCGCCCATTTCACACCCACAAGACAGGGCCTAATTTCATGGCACTGCTTACCAAAAGTAAAAAATTTGTGTTTACGGAAGCACAAAAGTATGCATTTACGAAGGCATATTTCATGGGTTACCAAGAAATTTCTGCCTGTGCGCAGTTTACGTTACTAAGGATCCTCGCTTTGAGACAGCTAATGCTGAACCGTACAAATTCGGCGCTTTACCTCATGAATGGGGTTCGTAAGCCCAGAATGGCATGGTAAACAGCGTTCAGAAATTTAGCCCAGCGCGCTACCCCCCCCACCCCCCACCATTACAAAAAGTACCTCCCTCACCCTATCTCCACCAGCACCCTCTGCACCTCCCCAAACAGCACCCATAACCTACAATAGATCAATCCATTATGGCCTTCCTGATATGCACATAGGCAAATAACACATTAGCCTCTTAGCATGATCCAGCAGCATGCTTAAAGAGCATGTACATGTACATGTATGCATGTCGGACTTTTGACTTTTGGTTGTGAAATCACAGTTGTAATTTGTCAATACATTCTGGGGCAGAGCTTTAATGGATCGGTCTATTGTGTACCCATTAATAGTGAATGCTAAACATCATCAGCTGGAGCAGGGCAGACCAAGTCTTTGGTTTCCTCTGTGCAGAATGGTCTGATGTGTTCGTACAGATACTTTAGTCTGTCCCGATCCAAGCCAGCGGGCTGGATGACATTTGGCATTCCAATGGGAATTTCCCGACGCTGAAGAACTTCCTCTGTGGGTGGAGACTCTACGTACAACTTGCAAACAACGACACCAGGTCTGTCATTGGTAATTTTGAAGTGATGATTGCTCTTAACCCCTTTTATCTTCCGGTATGCTGGGGTGAGGAATGACACCCAGTCGTACGTTGGTACAAGGACAGTGCCATCTTCAAGGCCAACCAATTGGGGGATGTTGATTTTACGCTCTGTTGACTTGAAGACAACATCAGCTATATCATTGAGCGATGACACTTTTGTCTTCCGGAAGAGACGTTTCAGAAGTCCAAAACACCAGTCCGGGGAGAATTTATTGTGGCCAGCTGGCATAAAAGCTATGCTTGCAGAGGCATTCCTACCTGTAGCAACCCTCCATGCCAGGTACCAGAACATAAAGTTATTCTTGTTCTGTCCGGCACAGTTGTCAGCGTTAAGTTGAAGATGTGCCTCTCCAATACCATATGTTTCAAGAAAGTGATGTACCATACTAATGATGACATTTGCACCCTTTCCACAGCTGACACCTTCATCGATGAGGTAGTTTACTTGGGCAGGGAAGGCTTCCGCATTTACGCCAAATATTTGGCACTTTCTTGGCGTCTTGAAGAAGATGGGGCCAGGTTGGAGTGGATCAGATGGATAGTGGACTTGTTGTGCATAGTCAAAGCTGTAATGGAACGTCATGTTCTGTGTCAGGGAGCGGGAAGGTTGGAGAGACTTGAGTTGAAGGTTTTGTACTGCTTCTTTGGACTGGGTACACATTTGCTTGTAGTGTGCCCTTTCATCGGTTGCGTGTTTGAGGTGTAGCTCTTGTGCTCGGAGGGCATCTGTCTTCTGCTCCTTGGCCACGTTAATCTTCCGCATGATGATGTTGTTATTGTGCTGACAAGTCCAGCACAAGTCTGACCTTGGCTTACAGATAACTACAAATGGCAGAAGTTCATTCCACAATTTCCGAAATGTGGACAGACAAACAACCCGCTCATCCTGCTGAGAAGCAGACTTGTATTGACGCCACACAGATGCCTTTGTCTCTGAGCTGGGCAGGATCTTAACATCATCCCTCTTGAAGCCTGGGATGCATCCGGGAAGGATGATGCTCTTCTGCTCGGCAAAATTCAGGACAAATCTGGATACCCTTTGGATGTCCGTAATACTGAGGGTAGTTTTGCGACGACCTCCTGGTGAACATGAAACAACAATAAATAAAGTTAGATTAATCTCTGCCTAAGGCAAATATTGGTTGCTTATTAGAAGGATACTGCTTCAAGAATCAGGAATCCTCATCTATAGGTTGATGTGAAATTACCTGATCTTTTCTTGCGAGGGTAGATTCCATTTTTGAGGTACCACTTCTTCAGGTTGGTTAGCTTGTCCTTTGAAATGCCCATCAGAAACAAAAAGGAGTCTCGACATATCCTCTTGTGTTCATAGTGGAACCATGATATAGCTTGCGCTCACGGTTGACTTTTTTGAGTCTCTGCGTGGCCTCAGAGGTGTTGATGCTGGTGCAAATAATTCCCAGCAGAAAAAGATCCTTTTCAAAGCTTGTCATTTCACGTACATTCAACCTGAAAATACAAAAAAAGAAGAAAAAAAAATAAGTAGATATATTGAGCACAAACAATTATGTGGAAATGTAACACACTGCACTCTAATTATATGTACAATGTAATGATGTATATTCAAAGCTAGGTAATCAAAATGTTGCATACTGCAACGTGTGTTCGAAATTGAACAACTTTGTAGAGTCCAAAACATGGTGCATTTTATCGTGGCAGAGGTTGTTTTGAATTGTTAAAGGGAAGATACAACATTTGCAAAAATCACAAAACGAAATGATCGAATTATCACGATAAACCTTACTGGATTGTTAGGTAATGACAGTCTAAAACATTCTGTAAAATCGTGGCTCCTGGTGTGCTGTCATTTTCAAGAAAAATGGGATTTCTCCAACGCTGGTCGGCCGACCAGCGTTGGAGAAAACTGGCTTTTTTCAAAACGTGCTCCTAATTTTTCATAATTAGCTATTCCGCGTTTTCTTTGCAATTGATTACACACCTGTGAAGGGGTACAAGCCTGCTAGACTGATTCTCTGACCTTACAATTCCGCAAAGTTTATAAATTAATCTGTTTCATCTTAAGTGGGGTCAGGGAACCAGACTACAAGAACATGATTGGTTTTCTTGGTTTTTCCAGCATCTACAAGCCCAAATCGTGAAACAAGTCATTTTAACAATATTTGCTATAACATACTAATCCTCCAAATCCATTTATTTCTGAAAATTGCAGCAAAAGCAAATGTTGTACATTCCCTTTAACACAAAGACTGCAGATAGACATAATGAGGACGTGTTTGCAATATGTTATGAGCTAACTGGTATTTAAATGAAAAGCAAAGTCATGGCCACATCCTTCAAAATCAACAAGGAGACCTGCCTATCCAAAATACCAAGCTTTGGTGTGTAACGTCCGGGTGGGACTCTTCCACACAGGTGGCTACATGCTCGGAGAACTTGCTTCGGGGTCTTGACTTGTGTGTCCAGCTCGTCCCAAAGCTTGTGTAGCTTGCCATGTACCCGCTGGTACTTCCTCCGCTGTTGTCTGGCGAGCTTCTTCTCACTGATGAGACGTAGCTGTCAGTTACAAGCTTGGCCTGCTTGGCCTGCTTGGCAAGCAGACACACAAGCTTGTAGGACTCCAGAGTGGCTGTCCTGCCGGCGTTGTTGAGGGCGCGGTGCCAGCCCTCAACATCGTTGTTTGTTCAGATGGAGTGGCGGTAACCTGTCCAGCTTGCAGGGTTCCATACGTCTGACATTATCCATGTCTGCTCCACATACTGGAAGACCTTTAATTTAAGAAAAAAAGTGAAAGTACACCCACACAAAATAAAGAAAAGCCGAATTGTGCATGTCTAACTATCTGTAAAACGTGTAAAGCACTACTATGTATGCTACATAAGCACTGACGATATACATGTACATGTATATTTGTGTCCAACATTTTGCTGTTTTTATGCTCCGCGGCGAAGCCGAAGGGGCATACTGTTTCCGCCTTGTCCTTCCGTGGGTGGGTGGGTGGGTAGGTGGGTGTGTGGGTGTGTGTGTGTGTCCGGACAAATCTTGTCAGCGCGATAACTTGAGAAATACTTAACATATGAACTTCAAATTTGGTTTGTGTATTGTTCTTGGTAATCCTAAGAAGCCTTTTGCATTTGGGGCTGAAAGGTCAAGGGTCAAGGTCACAGTGACTAAAACAAAAGAAATTTTGTCAGCGCGATAACTTGAGATATACTTTACATATGAACTTCAAATTTGGTGTGTGGATTGTCCTTGGCAATCCTAAGAAGCCTATTGCATTTGGGGTCAAAAGGTCAAGGGTCAAGGTCACAGTGGCTAAAAACAAAAGAAATTTTGTCAGCGTGATAACTTGAGATATACTTTACATATGAACTTCAAATTTGGTTTGTGGATTGTCCTTGGCAATCCTAAGAAGCCTATTGCATTTGAGGCCAAAAGGTCAAGGGTCAAGGTCACAGTGGCTAAAACAAAAGAAATTTTGTCAGCGCAATAACTTGAGAAATACTTTACATGTGAACTTCAAATTTGGTTTGTGAATCATTCTTGGTAATCCAAATAGGCCTATCGCATTGGGGATTGAAAGGTCAAGGGTCAAGGTCACAGTGGCTAAAAGAATAGAAATCTTGTATTTATTCTGAGATCTATTTTCATAGAGATTAGGGATTAATTCATATAAAACCTACATAAGACACTAATGCTGTCAATGAACGTTCCATGTGACCAAGGTACATGTAAGTTGATGTTAAAAGAGTGGTGTTATGTCATGGGAACAGTCACGGTTGCGGGGCATTTGTGATTGTGTTTGTAAACACACCTGACTTGTTTTGAAATAAAAATCAGCACAACTTGTGCTCTCGATTCACAAATATAATGTCTGTTCTTTACAAACTCTTATTGTGGAGATTTGATTTAAATGTTGGAGCAATATGCTGTTGAGAAAGCCGTCGAAAATTGGGAATGTATTTGGCTTGAAAAAGTTATATTGTATGTAATTTGTCCATACAAGATAAAAGAACAATAAACACTGCAGTTTCGCACTTAACATACCCTCTTGAGCGACTCATTGTGTTCTGCCTTCTGCTTCAAGTCCTGGAACAAGATGGGGAAGTGGTCGCTTTGCATGTACGGCAGCAACAGTAGCTTGGAGATGAGTTTGAAGTTGCTGTCCCTCTTCTGATAAGCCGCCTTAAGGCCTGCTCCCTGCACATGCCGCCATACTATCTGTTTCCAGTGAAACACGCAGCTGTGCAGTGTTACCTGAGGGAAACCCTCAGCTAATGCACACCAGCATGCTGATTCGAAGTCAAGCAGACACTGCTGCTCCTGGAGATCCTAATAGAGTAGAAGTTCAATAAGTATTAAAGAAAAGAGATTTGAGTAAAAATTAGTACATGAGCTGAGTAATGTTCAGGTATGGAACTCTGCTTTTTCATATAATGCAACCTTCTTTCAATAAAGAGAGTAGTGGTTCAATTAATTATCGAGTGAAAAAAAACTGGAAGTGAAGTTCAGGACAAGATTGCCCATTTGTGATTTGTGCATTTTAGCAAGTATATTCACAAAATCTAGCCTGAATTGAATTGGGCATCTTGTGATACAAGAAATGGGTCGGGCAAAGAACAAGATGAGGTGGTCCTCAAAGATATAAATACATATTGTATTGCAAAACGGTTTGGTTGCAGATACCTACTGGGTCCCAGGGATGGATTAACGTCAATACTTAAAACTGCTCAACTTAATTTCTTGAATATACAAGTGCTCTGTACTACTATTCTTACCCCTTCCTCTTCCAGGACACACTCTTGCACAACCTCAAAGATATTCTTGTAGTGGGGGTCTTCCTCCTTGAATTTATCACGGTGAAGCACAGCGGGACCTGCTTGATGTCGTTATCGCACATTACGAAGGCATGCATGGAAAACAATTGGGTGAAGGGTCTTTTCACCACCTTAAAGGTTCTGTCAACATACCACCTCTTGGCTGCAGTGAGGGTGCAAAGTCGGTGTGAGTTGATGCGAAGAGCAGATGTCACTGACGCCCTCAAAGAATATCTCTTCGCAGAAAACCTGCGACAAGAAACAAAATCAAAGTCAAGAAACCATGATGTGACGTATCTTGTGCACAAAGTCCATGCACAATGCATCACTACTTGGTGCACCCAATGACATGCAATAGACATGTTGAGATGAGCCAGGCTAGTGTGTAGTCACGGTCAGTCAGGCCGCATTGAGGCAAGGGAGGAGAAGTGTTATTTTTCTGTTACAGTGGTGTTTCAGCTTTGCCATTGTTAAAAACGTGCTTCTAATACTGCAAACCCAAAGTAACCTGTGCGGACACCATTAATGTCTGACTTAAGCAATTGTTATCACAATTCCCAAAGACATCATCACTTACCGTCTGGTAAAAAAATCATTGTTGACCTCAAACTGCAGGTCCACAGGATCTTTCGACCTCATTCTCTGCCTCTTCCGATTTGCCTGGCGAGATAAAAAAAGAAAGAAAGAAACATGGACGTTTTCCCATCCCACTAATGAATGAAAACTTACAAAGGACAACATACAAAATCATCATCAATATGTCAGGGGAAAAAAGTTCACTTAATTGTGATATTCAAAATTCCATAGTAAAATTAGGTTTCAGAGTACATATTGTTGCGTTCCCTAATAGCAGTTCATGAAACATTTATTAGAGTCAACAATAATTCAATAAGTTGGAGGGAAACAGAGCTTTGGGGTGACAGTCACACATGTCAATACACTGATTTATTCATCTCTTCACTTTACATAACTTTGTTAGATTTCATCAACCTATAGGGTTTCTCCTTTTGGTAGCGTTATAGAGATAACAGGTTGGCGTCTACAAAGTCTATACATGTACTATGTACTATGGCATGTCAACCATTACGAACCGAGTGTGCACCGGCACGGTACGGGTTATCGACGGTCAGACTGAAGCGGGAGCGGTCCGCCACGGTGACCGGGAGGCAACGGCAACTGGACGGGGCCAGAAGTGTACCAGGCCGCACTACAGTTCGAACCAAAGTGTGCATGTGGCGTATCGGGTATCCAAGGTCAGTCGAGGCACTATGCACCAAGGATAGTGTTTATGACAAGACCGGGCTAGCATAGCTGAACTACGGGGGGAATGGCTACGGGGAGCCGGCTGGCCACAGCGGGAGCGGTCCGCTGTGGTGACGGGGATGAACTAGCTCTGGCTGGGCTAGAACACCAGACAACCGCACAACATGTTCAAGCTAAGACTAGCAGTCCAATGGCCATTCGAAACCGCACAGCACCATTGGGACTAGTGTATTACTATTTCACCAGCTTCTAGTTATACACACTCCTCGAGGGATCTAGGAGAAGGATGCTTCATAATAACACTAGTACTAGTGATTGCACTATTACTTCACCGCGCCTCAACCACCGAGGGAGGCCGATGCTTCGTAGTGACAAGAGTCGCACAACAATCGGTCTGTCAGAGTCGAGTTCGTCACACATCATACGAATTACCGCACAACATATAAGTTCGCTGCACAACTTTGGGTTTAGGGTTCGTTCGCACTACATTGGTTTCGTGGTTCGCCGCACTGCCGAAAATGAGGCCGGTATTTACAGGCAGTAGAAGTCTCGGGATTAAATAATGCATGAGCACTGATTTAGGAATTAACCAATAGTAATCTTCCATGTCTAAGGGTCACATGACTAGTCACATGATTTACTAAGAGTGCCTAGTGCAAGAGACTAGAAACGTGTGCATTTACATAAGGGAAAACATGGAGAGAGAAGTGTGCAAATACAGAGAGAGAGATGTGTGCAAATAGTTAGATCAGAGTGCAAAAGTGTTTACACAACATCTCGAGCAACCTTGACGGAGTGAGTGACAAGCTAAAAGGTTACTGTGTCACAGGTTATTTACATCACAGGATGTCTTACCACGCCCAGCTACGCGACCATGCAAGGGTAACATTCCATTCCCTCGAGCTAAGTACGGGACTAGAAAACTGGACCGAGAACTCCAGTTAGTGTTCATGGGTAACACACGGGGGAGAGAAATGCTCCGTGCCACTGAGCAGTCTTTCGGAGAGCGCCAAAGCATGCATGCTATGGGGAAAGGAACTTAGCTTGATAGGGCGAAGGGAGGTGTGGTCAGTCGCGCACATGTACATCGTAACATGAATAATGCATACAGTAGCGCGCGTGGTTTTGCATCATGCGCCGTGCTTGGTAAGAGACCCTGGGAATAAAAGTGCAAGTTGGCAATTTGCGATAATTAGGTAAAATACAGGAACTATAAAAGACAAGAAGAAGATTGTGTACTTCATGGACAGAGTGAAACCAGAGGGCGCTAGATTTCCATAATCAAGCATTCTGGGTTCGTAACACTATTCCTCCTCAAGTTTTTACAACGTCCTCATTGCAACAAAGAGGAAAACAGTCGAGTCAATACAGTTATTTGAAGTTGGCTCATAGAAACTCCAGTTCATGAGTTCAGATCGAGGTAGAATAGTGAACACAAAAAAACACGAATTACGCAGGGCACAGCATAATTCATTGAGCAAAGTCTAGAGTTATCGTTTCGGTTTGCGGTAACACCATGTGGTAATAACTACTGCTTAGAAGATATTAGTTCTGAAAAGAACTTGTCCTGCTTATTATCAACTTTGCTAAGTAGTTTTTGTTCTGATAAGAACAGTCCTGCTGTAAGTTCTACGAACTTGTCTTTGGTCTCAACGTTTCGACTAGCCTGCTCTAGTCATCGTCAGGAGACTTAGCAAAGTTGATAATAAGCAGGACAAGTTCTTTTCAGAACTAATATCTTCTAAGGAGTAGTTATTACCACATGGTGTTACCGCAAACCGAAACGATACCGATACCCCACCATGCAAAGCCTCAAATCTTATAAAAGTCTAGAGTTCTTCTAGAGTTCGTAGTGACTGTCACTTTTTGATGTTTTGTATCTAAACTACTAATAATAGAACTAAATGCGACAGAGACTAAAAACTACTAAAAAAAAATTAAGCGATTATAGGAATAAAGGAAAAAGAACGAAGATTATACTGTCTAGGAACTGTATATTTACAGGGACTTGAATGATCCGGCCAGCGCCTCCGCCACGGTTGTGGTGTATCTCCACACCGCATCACTCTGTTGAAGTACAGATTGTTTCAACTATAAATTTTCAAGCGACTGTAAAAATGGTAATACGTTTACACGTACGCAGGTTTCCGTGTTCTCCTTGTCTTTCAACACTTTTCTTTTTGCTAGTCCTGAGTTCTGAGACGTAGAGAACCAGTTAATATTTCACACGGGGTGAATGTATGATAGACTCTCCTGCAGACGCACATGCTAATTGACTATTTCCACAGCTATATACACGGTATAAAAGTCTAAAAATACGATTTCTTTCGTCAGAGATCGTTAAAATTTATCAATTTTTGTCTTTAAAAAGAAAAAAAAGAAAAAAGGAGGCGGCCTCTAAAAAGGAAGCGGGCGGGGACGCTAAACATGTTTTCTTTTTTACTTCGCCTAAAAGGTGACAGGCAGGCCTACATGTACTTTGTTTCTGAAAAAAAAGGATCCATAAAAGGATCTAAGCCGCTCCCCCACTGAGTCAAACATTGGTCATAATGTTTGCCAACTTAAACCTCAACAAAAATTAATTATTGTATTTCAAAACTAGATGAAACTTACCCCGCCATGCATGTGCAGTGAGCGGCTTGAACTGCTCCATCCCTGCACACAGCTACCCAAGGTTGATGAGAAGGATCATTGGCTCTTTGTGAAAGTCGCACATCAGCTCAGAAGACCATGAAACCAGTTGGAGGCTTGAGGTGATAAATGGTCATTACAAACCCAGCAGTGAAGTATCTATGAGTTTCGAAGGACTTGTATGCGTGTACAATATCAGCATAGATGTCAGCATACATGTGCTTCACACTACAGCTCAGCATCAACATGAAATTGGTGCTGGTACTTAGTGCGGAATAGGGTCCACAGAACACCGGTGCTAGGGCCTATCGAACACTTCCTCCAGCTCTGGTGACCCGTGAACACAGCAGTTTCTACCTTGTAGGAGAAACAAGTGATGTCGTGGTAGCTCGCTGTAAATTCAGTCGATCAGTTGTAGTGTTTGCAAATGATTTGTAGCTATGGCCTGTTTTAAATGACTAACTCTGAAAACACGACCTAAAGAAAAGACCACTGTCAATGGTGTGAGGCAGTTTAAGCAAAGTTCAATGGAGAGACGTACTGTGGTAGTCAAGCGACTAAAAAGTAAAAAACCATCAGATGTTGCAGTGTTCATCAAAGAAGGGAGGCTACTACAATATCTGGTACATGATAATATTGTTACTCGTCAAGGGAAGCTGTGAATCTCTACACAGTTAAAAAAACAATGTGTTCATTTACAGTCATTTCTATTATCAATTGGCATTACAGGAGTTACTGTTTGTGCACAGCAATCCCGGGACATACCGTTATTTTGTTTTACCGTTTTGGATTTCCTCAAAAACAAAAACAGTAAACGAACCGATGACCGTTTTGTCGTTTTACAGTTTTGTAAAACGGCAACCGGTATTACGGTTATTCCGTTTTATCAGTTTAGTAAATTTCATTACAGCATAACGATCAATGATTTTTGTTTTACAGTTTTATACAAATAAGTTTGATAAACAGCAAAACGGTCAGTATTGAATACAGACTGTTTTTTTTTTACTCCAGTGTCGATGTCATAGTTAACAGTCCGTGGTGCATTTTGTGGCGGTGGGCAAGGGGGAGGAGGGTGGAGGGGACCATGCCGTGCACGAAGAAGTGTTACCTCGGCATAATTAATGCGTGGTGTGATTCCTGGCGTGACCTTGACCCCCATCTACTGCGATTCAGTTGGTGGGGCATGAAGAGCTGCAAACAAAAATGGCGCTGGGAAATTTCATGGAGGAAATTTCAGAATAGTTATATACAAGGTGGTAAGACGTACGGAGAAGTTGCAGATATGTTGAAGGAAATTGGAGTGGCCAGCGCGGCTCTTTAATAGCCAATATTCTCAAATTCTGTTGTGAGAACTACAACGACATAAATGTGAGGGCAATTTGACAGGCAGTGACTCGATCCCAAGGACACATTAATATTCCAAGGGGCCGCATTGCTATAATTGCCAACTTAAACCTGAATAAAAAAAACGGTCGACAAGACTATTGACCATTTTGACATTGTCATGTTTTTGTAAAACAACACTCTAGAAATAAAGCAACTAACCGTTTACTACTTTTTACAATTTACAAAAACAATAAAAAGTCAATTGTTTTTGTGTGACTTAATACCGTTTGACTGTTTTACAAAACTGTAAAACGACAAAACAGTCAATGGCTCGTTTACTGTTTTTGCTTTTGAGGAAATCCAAAACGGTAAAACGAAATAACGGTATGTCCCGGGATTCACAGCACATTCTACTTGTTTTTTACTCTGTATATTAACAGCAGATTGTACTGTATTTGGTTTGTACACCTACAGGGATTCCACTGTTTTGCCACAAGGATCTAAGCGTTACGATTTTGTAACATGACAGCAAGGTTTCTGTTGCAGTTTTGTCCCATAACAACTCCTCTGTTCAAGTACAACTCTCTGTAGCTGAGCGAAACAACATTTCTGTTTCTTAACAGTGGTTATTTGTTTGTGTGCATGCAAATGTAGATTAAAAACACCCCCTGAAGGGTTCCAACCGACTCCCCCCCCCCCCATCCCCACACTACCCCCTTTTAGTATGCGACTCAAGTAATCTTTTTAATGTTAACACATTAAAAATTGATTGTCAACTCTTCTTAAATCACACAAGTTAAAACATTGAATTTGGGAACAGGAATTTAAGTTACAATGTAGGTAAAAATATTTTTCAAATGCAGCCTGCAGTAGGCTTAAATAATCTTAAATAAGCAAGAACAAGTTCATAGGTCTATATTAATCGCTTGAATCAATGTATTACTTTAGAAAAGTAAGCACATGAGGTAATGCCAATAATTGCACTATTAAAATTATTTATAGAAATTATAAAAAAAATAATCTCATTTTTAATGAAAAAGCCCTCTCCTTTTGAAATTAAATTAATTTTCCCGAATTACTTTGATAAAGTCCACAGCTTTTTCATGTTTTTTGAGTAGGTCTACACATACAATCAACATATATGCACCTCCAAATTCCATCAGTTTTGGGTAAACCCAAGGGCGGATCCTGGGGGGGGGGGCAATGGGGATGAAGGCCCCCCCCCCCAAATGAACACCCAATTTGTTTTATTTAGTGAGATCACTATAAAGACAAACACTACGTACACTACCATCTTTTCCTAAAAAAAAATTGTCAAATAGTCAGAAGTTGCCTCAAATCGCACCACAGAGCATTTAGAATCCCAAAAAATTTGGGGCCCAGGCGGGCCTGAACCCCACGCCGTAATTTTTTGAGCCACTTTTTGGCATAATGAAAACTTTTGGCCCCAAACGCGCAAAAGCTCTGTGTAGTGAGTGCCAACATACAGCCATGCACACATTTAGACTGTACGTTCATGTATGCAGTTGACCTGCAATGCATGTAAATGTATGGGCGGCCATTAGGGCAAAAAAGACAATCACAAAATTAAAGTTAAACAAAAATACAATAAAATCAAATGCAAAATAATAAACAATAACGTACAATTAACAAAGAAAATGTAGGACAACAAAATAAAGAAACCCAAAACAAAATTGAATCGTAAAAAAAAATAAAAACACAAATTAAACATAACAAATAAAAAATTCGTGTTAAATGTAACAATAAAACACAAATAAAACTAAACCCAAAATTACTGTAAGTCCCGCGTCGAATGTAAACCCCAAAATTACTATAAGCCCCGCGACGAATGTAAATCCCAAAATTACTGTAAGTTCCGCGACGAATGTATAACCCAAAATTACTGTAAGCCCTGCGACGAATGTATACCCCAAAATTACAGTAAGCGCCGCGTCGAATGTATACCCCAAAATTACTGTAAGTCCCGGCCGCAACGAATGTATTACTGTAAGCGCCGCATTGAATGTTTACCCCAAAATTACTGTAAGTCCCGGCCGCGACGAATGTATACCCCGAAATTACTGGAAGTCCCGCGACGAATGTAAACTGAACCCCAAAATTACTGTAAGCCCCGCGACGAGTTTATACCCCAAAATTACTGTAAGCCCCGCGACAAAATTGTAAACCCCAAAATTACTTAAAGCGGGGTACCAGTCTACATGGACTGGTACACAACGGCCTATCACTGCAGCGTGGCCGCGCTACATGGACTGTACACGTGCAACTTTTGCGTTGGAGGGGGCGTAATCAATCATACACGAAGCCACTGTGTTACATTTCAAGTCGGATTGGAGGGGAAATTGTTTGGGGGGGGGGGGGCAGCCGGGCAGCCACCATGATAAATTAATATTGTCAGATTGGGCATTTTTTTTTCTTTTTTTGAGAAGTGATTTATTGCTGAGAACATAGCAAGGATGGACCGATATGTGCAGGCTAAGTTTAGGGAATAATTTTCATTGTTGGAAAATTCCAAGAAAACTTGCCAATTTGCCGCTGTTAAGTAAAGTTGATTTAACGGGGAATAAAATTGGGTTTTGTTATCAGCATCAGCAGGACCGCTCCTCTTTCTTTTTACTTTTTGGGAAAGGAGTTGAATGATCTGAGGACAGAAGGCTCTGCGAACTGATGAACATTTTGACTTTATCTTGCGACCAGCATGACTATAAGTCTTGTAATTCCATTACAGAAAATACCTCACCTCTGTTTACCTACATTTGCATATCAGCGCGCATGCGCACAAACATTCGCTGAAAAGAATAGCGCCCAAGCCACACCCTCATTGTCCACTGCATGCCCCACACCCACAAAGGACCCTGTAACATAATAGCTCGTCCTAGTTTTTTCAGCGACGCGTAGCGTGAAGACGTACAATTTTTAGCTGTTCTCGCTGTGATTACAAAATGGCGGACTCCGCCAAAACAAAAAGAAAACTGTCTCAAGCCGTTCTAATGGAAAGTCACCCTCTACTCAATCCAAGCGTGATAATTCCTCTGGTACGACTGGGTCCAATCTCCCGGGTTCGGCAGTTGGAATTTCTCCGGGGGTCAACATGGTCAAAGAATTCTCCAATGAGAATTACGGCCACTCCCCAACAAATCCCGCATTCTTACGGCAGTCTGCAAGAGCACGTGCACGCTTCGGAACAACAGGTCGACTCGCATGTGCAGGCGGGACGGCGGGGCTTGGCGTTCGAAACCCAAAGGTTCCTCGGTAATCCGACCAGCCCCGCCGGGTCACAGAGGCTTGGGGCACCACCACCACCACCACCACCATCATCTTCAGTCAGCCATACTACGGGTTCGTATTCTCAACCTAGTTTTACAAGCGAATCTCGGCGAGATTTTCTTCATCATTCGGAGCCTCACACGTGGTCTTTTTCCCGAACGATCCTCGTCACTTCGACCACAATACTCGCACTCCGTATCCACTCAGTGTTCCAGCCTACGACCCGCGGGTTTATCCCCAGACCTTTCCGATGGGATTTTCACACCATTACACATCTTATCAGGGTAATTCTTCACATTCTCTACAAGATCATGGTGTACCTTTCACAGGACAAAGACTCCGTTCTCCGCAACGCTTCGGTGAACACACCAGCCGGGCGGGGAGAGAACGCCGCGATTCACGGCGCCGTTCCCGGTCTCGTGCGCGGTCCCGTTCGGACTCCGACGATCGACATCGTTCTTCTCGTCGTGATCGTGATTACTCACGGTCGGATTCTGGTCATCGAAGCCGACACTCGCATTCTAGATCTCCTTCAAGGTCTTCTTTTCCTCGGGCCAGACAGTGGATGAAGATAGTCTCTCCAATCATGGAGGAATTTTTCCTCCATGCTCCAATGTCCAACGGGCTAATCTTACGATGACGGAAGTGGGTAAGATCCTTCAGTTTCCAACCCATTCCCCAGTCGAATCTACTCGACCTTCATATCGCAGAGATTCTGGTACTCGTAAATCTAAGCCTTCATAACCCACTTTTCCCATTGATAGAATGTTTGCGGTTCCAACTTGCGTTTTCAATTGGACTCGGACGGAGGATTGACTTCAGACATTCGGGCCGATTGGATTGTGATTACTCATTCTTTGGAGTCGTCTCCCATGTTCGAGATTACCTTCTGGGTTTTCACTTATAATGTTATTTATTCTGTGAAAATGCATGATAACACTACAGCCGTGCCGCCGTTCCATTAGCAGCACTCGACCGGCTATCGGTAAGCTTTCAGTTTCTCCATCCTATAACAGTGGGTTGGTCCTTTTGAGCATGTTCTTATTACAGACTCACATGTTTCTACGCTCAAGCTACCTTTGGATAGTACTTTTTAGTAGGATGCAACCTGATGCCACTTAGTTTGATATCATTACAAGATTTAAAAAAAAAAAAAAAAAAAAAAAAAAAATAGTGTTGACTATCCATAGACTGGTAGTCATGGTAGTGGTACTCAAACGTTACTGGCGTCTGGATGCAGCATTCTTCCCTGCTTCTTCCCAATATATACGATTGGGTTGGGGTTTGTTGTGTAGGAGGATTCCTTATTCGGATTCTTGATATTCTATCATTGAATATCTTGCTTAGCTGGCCTGTTTATATATTCATCAGCCTGTTGGGATGGTTCGTTGATTTTACAATAGACCAAGGATTCTTACTCTTACTCTTCTTTGTCTGGTGCCCTTGCAAGTTGCCATGATATCTCCCTTAACTGATACAGTTTTATTGGAGATTTTATCATTCTGCTTTATTGTCTAGATTGGTGGAATTGCTTTTGGACTTATTGCTAATTCTGGCTATTTGGCATTCTTGTCTTGAATGAATGTTTCTTGGCATAACATCAGGTTATATAGCAAGACTTTATGGTGCAGGATTCCATACTTTGAGATAAGTTAATCCTCATAGGTGCTTGGCATGCATGTACATCCTCTACGTCGGTCTCCAACGGGTCTCAAACCAGCATGATTCAGCTAGGAGTTTGTAGAGCGGCCTTCTCTTCATCCTTGGCTTACAGCAGAATCTCGACATATCCCCACTGCTTCGAGTCTTTAGAACAAGTATTTGTCCTACAATCCGGCCAGATGTGGTTTATGTAACTTCATACATAAAGGGGTTGTCAGACACTTCTTCGAAGCATTGTTCAGAATTCTTGTCTACCTCGGTTATCCCTGACCACGAGCTTCTGCCTCAACATGCACTTGTTTGTTGCTTTACAGAAGGTTATCTTTCTTTAAGGAATGATCTAGACCAGGATACTTCCAACTGGATCAGGTTTC
The DNA here is from genome assembly GCA_029964075.1 of Patiria pectinifera. Taxonomy (NCBI): domain Eukaryota; kingdom Metazoa; phylum Echinodermata; class Asteroidea; order Valvatida; family Asterinidae; genus Patiria; species Patiria pectinifera. The sequence continues at coordinate 26,799,644 of CM057150.1, forward strand.
GGCTTACTTCAATCTTCTCAGTCAGTAGCAGTCTGACGAATGGCGGCCCATTATCAGACTTGACATGCAACAAGGAATTCAGTTGGAAATGCTTTCTACTTCTCTCCAGTCTCTTGAGACGGTTGGTTTGCTGCTTCCATCAATCATTGGGATACTAATGTCCTTGTACAGTACCCATGCATGGATCATCGGAAGTTGGAGTTCTGCATACCTACAGGGTTTCGCTACAGAACTTTGGATATTCACAGCTCCTTTGGTTCCTTTATAAGAATCACCGTTGTTACAACATTCCTTTACAGCAAAACAGATCTACTTGCTGTGGTACTTAGATGTTAGGCTACAGCAGACCTTACATGTAATTGTATCTCCAGTTTAGCCTTTAACAGTCTACCTAACTCGCACTTGAGGTGGTTTTTCATCTTCAGCATTAAGCTCCTTCAACTTTGTTTCAGGCTTTACTGGGAAAGGTTCAACACAACGTGATGACATTCGAACCTTCTGGCATCTTGATAATGGACCTAGTTCCCTGGTGCATGACACACGGAAGCTCTGCACAGCCTTTCCTTTGTCTTCCCATCAATGCTAAGGGTCACCTCCAAAGGGATTCCAGTTACCCATCTTAGCTATGACCTACTGCACCTTTAAGGACTATGTACCGGGTAACTACATATTCTACCATCGCATTGGGTACCTCGGACAGGGTTTGAGATTCCATCTGTATGGTCTTTCATTACCTAGCACTTGGCCAACTATAGACAGCCAGTTGCATTCCTTCACTAGAGCTATTGACAGTGCTCAAGACCTTGCATTTGCTCACCCAAAGTCATAATCAAGCTTGTCTTGGTCCGGATGGACAATTCCACAGTTCAGATGTAGTTTACTACATGCTTCTTCCGGGGAACTCGCTCTTTCTTCTTGCCTGTCCACTTTAGAGACACCCAGTTGGCTGTTGCTTTAACGTTTCACCTGGACAGAAAGAAGGTGTTGAATTCACTTCAACAGAATGATTCTTCTCCCGTCAGTATTCAGACAAAGGTCCTCAACATTCTCAGTTTGCTACCAGTACTTGCACCTATCTACAGGTATTTGCATCCCTTCCAGGCCACCAGCTTCCAATTCCAGCCTTTCGCCAAGTTTATACTCATCCTATAGTCCTCTGATCTAGCAGAATCCTTCAGCTTCAACGCGGCAGGAATTCATACATGTACCTCCTTTTTGGCTACAGCAGCCATAATCCCTTTAATCCTAGACCACCTTGGTCTCACAACAGTAATTCTACAAGCAGACACAGCTACATGTACTCTCCATCTTGTACCTGGATGCTTTCATTATCTGAAAGCTACAGTCTTTACAGTCAGAAGCAAGTTGTTTCCCCATGGGGTATGATAGTAGCTGCTAATCCCCGATCTGCATCTACACCTTCATTTGGGATTTCGCTGACAGTCTTTCAATCCAGTTTCAGATATCTAATGTCCAGGGTTACTGATGAGCCATAATTGTAGTCCTCTATCAGGGTTCCAATGATACATCTACAGTTTCCTCAAACTCACTCTGATACACGGCAGGTTTATCAGTTGACCGCCTACTGTAAAGTACCGGTAGATAGGCCTACCACCTTTGGATCCAAGTATCGTCATTGGGTCACTCACCTTGGCCCCTTGCGGAACCAACAGGTACATTGCAACTCTCCTTTTTGTCAGGTTGCAAAACCCATATTCTTACTGGTTGCTGCAGTAGCTTACCTTAAGAAGGGAATTTCACTAAGTTACTAGGTCATAGCCATTGGAACGTGACTGCATTTACTTTGTTCCATGGGTGAAGTTCAACGCACGGAATAATTCAACTTATTTTCAGACCTGATATTTCCGGCCAAGTTGACATCCTCTCCATTAGTAGCAAAGGATATGGTGGTGCCCCATGCGAGCTCTGCAGAACTACAATGCTCGCACTGATGGCCTTCAAGAGGCTTCATCATCAAGCAAATGCTCGTACAGTCATCTAGCATCATCTTCAAGCCTCTGTGACCATGATCACTCAATTGTCGGTGCCACCAAAGAGTGCCCTCCCGAAATCGAGGATCAAAATCTCAAGCTCAGGAAACACCCAGCGTGACAACTTCCTGAACTCAACTGCTTGGAGCTTCCTTTTCAGATACAGGGAACAGAACTCTCTCTTTTTCAGGTATCAGAAAAGCGGACTGCTGGAAGAACCCTTACACTGTGACACCTTGCTTATGGCTGTGGTGCAAGCAGAGGGTTGCATTAGCAGAAAGTCTTCCAGGAAACTGCACAATCAGCAGCCCGCAAAGCTCCTTTAGAATAGATAGGCAGCACCCGGGTATGTCTAAGCAACCTTTTCATGCCATTTAGAATTGCATGTAGGCCTAGTTTAGACTTTCAAGAACCACTGCATGTCCCTTTTCCCCCCCCTTGAGACTTTCGGTGCTACTCTGCAAATGTAGGTAAACAGAGGTGAGGTATTTTCTGTAATGGAATTCCTAAAATCCAAAGGGATTTTCCATTCTAGTAAGAAAATACTCACCTCTGTTTACCATCCCTCCCTTTAAAAAAAAAATAAAAAATAAAATAAAATAGGACGAGCTATTATGTTACAGGGTCCTTTGTGGGTGTGGGGCATGCAGTGGACAATGAGGGTGTGGCTTGGGCGCTATTCTTTTCAGCGAATGTTTGTGCGCATGCGCGCTGATATGCAAATGTAGGTAAACAGAGGTGAGTATTTTCTTACTAGAATGGAAAATCCCTTTGGATTTTAGGAAGTTGTGGGGGGGGGGGAATTCTGTTGATTTACACTGGTATGGATATCGGTACCAGTGTAGTGTAGAAGATTTTACCCTTAGTCCTCAGTCAAAAAGGCGAGATCTCGTGAACGTTAAGAGAAATTAACCGATAAAAAGATGCCACTTGTCTATTTGTACTAACCACACAAAAAAAGCACCCGGCAATTAAACGGGCCCTTCTCGAAACACACTGGCTATGGCGGAAATCTGTTCTGGGGACTGGGGATGACTAAACTAATAAACAAATTGCACGGCCGTGAAAATTCGATGCGGGTGGGGGGGGGGGGGCTCTTGCTGGACACCACACAATGACACCAGGGGGAGTTGAACAGATGTACATCATGATTGTATACATACGCCCCTTGACCTTACATCAAAAGGCGCATTTAAAGCTGTTGTACTTTTTCTTCCTTTTTTAGTACTCTATTGAATACATTTTGGTTGTAGGGGAAAATATCTCAAAATCTGCCCTTTTTTGTCTTCTCACCACGTGGGCAAGGGGTGTGGAGATGTGATCCAATAGTCCATCCCCCTCGGTCAAAAAGGGGGGGGGGGGTATATACCCCCATCCCTCCAAGGGCAGATTTTTTTTTAGGGGGGGGGTGGCAACGGAGGCCCGCCCCCCGCCCCCCAAAAAATAGAACCCATTTTTTTATGTGACGTCTCAATAAAGGCAGGCACTGCGTACACCACCATCTTTTCCTCCAAAAAAATTGTCAAAGTGGTCAGAAATTGCCTCAGATCGCACCACAGAGCATCTAGAATCCAAAAATTCAAACCGCACGCCGTAATTTTTTGGACCCACTTTTTGGAGGACCAATTATTTTTTGGCCCCTCTAAAAGAATCGTGTTCAGGATCCGCCCTTGCTTCCCTCCCCCGGATTTGACTCCTAGCCCAAAAAGTACAAAAGAATGAGCAACAGTCCTGCTGATGATTATAACAAAACCCAAAACCCAATTTTATTCCCCTTTAAATAGTACTTCACGGCGGCAAATTGGCAAATTTTCTTGGAATTTTTCAACAATAAAAATTATTCCCTGAACTTAGCCTGCACATATCAGTCCTTGCTATGTTCTCAGCTATAAATCACTTTTCAAAAAAGAAAAAAAATGCACAATCTGACAAAATTTATTGATCATGGTGGCTGCCCCCCCCCCCACAAAAATTCCCCTCCATCCGACTTGAAATGTAACACAGTGGCTTCGTGTATGATTGATTACGCCCCCTCCAACGCAAAAGTTGCACGTGTACAGTCCATGTAGCGCGGCCACGCTGCAGTGATAGGTTGTCGTATACCAGCCGCTTTAAGTAATTTTGGGGTTTACAATTTTGTCGCGGGACTTACAGTAATTTTGGGGTTTACATTCGTCGCGGGACTAATACAGTAATTTTGGGGTATACATTCGTCGCGGCCGGGACTTACAGTAATATTGGGGTATACATTCGACGCGGGACTTACAGTAATTTTGGGATATATACATTCGTCGCGGGGCTTACAGTAATTTTGGGGTATACATTCGTCGCGGCCGGGACTTACAATAATTTTGGGGCATATATTCGACGCGGGACATACAGTAATTTTGGGGTAACATTCGACGGGAGACTTACAGTAATTTGGGGGTTTACGTTCGTCGCGATACTTACAGTAATTTTGGGGTTTACAATCTTCGCGGGGCTTACAGTAATGTTGGGTTTAGTTTAATTTGTGTTTTATTGTTCATTTAACACGAATGTTTTATTTGTTATGTTTATTTATTGTATTTTATTCGTTTCTATTTTGTTTTGTTGTCCTACATTTTCATTGTTAATTGTACGATATTGTTTATTCTTTTTTGCATTTTATTTTATTTTATTTTTGCTTATAAACTTTAATTTTGTGATTGTCTTTTTTGCCCTAATGGCCGCCCATATAAATGTACATGCACCACATTCAACACTGGTAAACCGGCTGGGGGGATTTGGATTGCTCCATTACAGTAATAGGGGTGAACAAAGACTCTCGATGTTTATCAGTGGTTAAACCAAACGCAAATGGTGTTTTCGTCAGAAAAAAAGAACCTTGTATAATAATTTATATAATTAAGGACTCCATTATCTTTTATTTATACTTTCTGCTATGTACTACCGGACATTTAAAGCTCCCATCGATCTCATGTCATTTATTGGTCACTGTTTATTGACAGATTCGTACCCATTATTCAAGTGGAATGATCCCAAGCTGAACACGTGTAGCTCGGCTATACAAGGCTTTTCAAGGGTTATTTTTGTAAAAAAAGGGCTTATTGGAAGAAAACTTTGAGAGAAAAATGATCCCTGGATTTAGGACCAATCACAATGAATTTTACATGGAGGAAAGAGGAACTCTTCTACTTCACAAAACCGTTCACCCCAAAGTGTGACCAACCTTGGGTTCTCGCGCTATGTCAAGATAAAGACGACGGGTCATTAAATAACTGTCCGTTTGGGCTGTTTTTCTGTTTCTCCATAGACAAATCTGGCGGAGTGCAAAGCTTTGAAGAAAAAATGATCCCTGGTTTTTCCAAAAATGTTTATGAAACATACATAATCATGAAGCTTAAAATGTATTCTTTCATATTCCGTTCACCCCAAATTAATACGATGCTCCGTTCAAAAGATGCAGCGTTTGTTAGACCAAAAGTATTTCAATTTTGAGAGGTTTGACCGTGTTTAAGCTTCGTGTAGAAAATTCGGGGAGCAGATGCGTGCTAGTTTTCAATATGGGAACCAAATTTTTTTTGGGGGGCCCCCCAAAAATGTTCGTTCATCCGTGGATCCGCCCTTGGGTAAACTCAGTAATTTTCCAAACAATTAATTATGCAGTTGTCAAAAGTAATTTTAAAAATGCATCTGAGCTTAAGAACAAACATTAGACCGAGAAAAGTGTGACTGAAAAAAAGACCCATGAATTTAAACAAGTACACTGTTAATTAAGGCAGTTACTGTTTACACATTCCATTTCTCTTCAAAGTCTTTGAACCTGGAGCAGGGACGTACAACTTTGAAGTTGGGTCCACCTTGGACATTCTTCTCACGCTGTGAGCCTCTGTCAGGTCTGATCTGGAATAAGAGTCTGTACAACAACAAAGAAAATATTCATTAGAATTTCAACTGTACCTTTAATAAATCAGGTTAGTTGAGCATATTAAGTTTTCCTCAGATACTGATGAGCTTCAAATACACAAAGTTACTTACTGGCACAGTTACCCTAACAAAAGTAAATGGGAAATCATGTGAAAAGTGACATCTTGATATTAAGACCCAATGAAGTGTCCGTAAATAGGGCTAAAAATTAGGCAAATGGTTGCCTAATGTGGGGGACCTTAACAAGTTCAAGAATATCCCCCAAAATAACGGACTTGTTGTTTACATTTATTTTGTTTACGTCAAAACGTTTTCTTACCAAAAAATTACCAATAATACAAAAGCCTTGAACAAGACTGAAAATTCACCTTTGCACAAATTCAAGAGTTGCTGCGGCTTCCACTGGATACTGCAAGTTGAACACATAGAAAGTTGCAAACCAGAGCTCGATACGCTGGATGAAGCTTGTGGTGTGGACCAAAGTATTCCCCTCCGCATAGACCGCAAACTTTGTGCTTAAGAAAGGGTTGCTGCCTGCCACAGAAACAACATTATTTTAGGGGCAAAAAACAACAACTTTAAGTGCAGAGTAAATTGGTGTTGTCTAACTTGTGAGTTATAATTCAGTTAAGTAGAAATACAAGTGTTAACTTATATTTATATAATTTCTATAAAAATATAAAGGTTCCTGAAAAATAACACCTTGAAATTCATTGGCTGTGGTAAAATTTAAAAGTAGGATTGTGGGCCTTGGTAGTAATGGAGAGGGGGCTCATGATATAAACTAAAGCACATATGAATATTGACGTAGCCAAACTTTTTAAAATTGTTGTTACAATTAAGCAAAATTCAAAACAACATTTCTGCTTCTTGCATTTTAACTTTCTTTCCTTTTATTAGCAACAGGTTTATTCCACTGAATATAGAAAATGCAATACACAAGCAGAGTCAGAAAATAATTTAAAAGAATGTATTATAAGCCTATAAAGTTGATAAGTCATAAGGTTTGCTTTTCTGTGAAGTCCAAATTAAACACCCTATCCAAAGTTACTCCTTACATAAGAAACAAGTATTTTACCTGCATATACATGTACCAGCACTGGTGTATGCACATCTATGCTTTCATACTCTTCAGTTGTTGCTGTTTCCTTGCATAAAATTAACAGTTATACATGTAAGTTTACAACAATGTTTCTAAAGATTAATACCCACAATGTGTTACCTTATAAATTGTGCAAATCAAATATGACTGTACCCTTAAGGATACATGCTTCTGCATGATTCATATATTTTAGGATCTAAATGATCCTGAACAATCAAAAGTGGGTTGGTGAAGCCAAGATTTGACCAACATTGTTCATTTAAACTGACAGTGCTTTATCTACATGTCTTTCTTAAAAAAAATATCTGCTTTGTCTCTTGTAATGAGTCACGGCTTTTTACAAAAAAATGTGATAAATAGAGTGCAACACTGGTTAGCTGAAATCCCTTGATGAAGAACTCTTTGTCCTGTGCAAAGTAGTGTGGAAGGGTGACGACTGCTGCAGCCTGGGAGACAACATATGGAGAGTATCCCAGGCCCATCAGGTGCTTGAGAGACAGGCAGTTCACCATCACTGTCACAGCACATGCCAGGGACATCTCCACCTCTGAAGAGACAAAAGGCTATGCTCTTTCTAAGTGTTTGATCCAATTTCTATTGTAAAATGTAAAAATTTGTATTTTTCTTTACATTTCACTGATATTGTTATGTATGGGCTCAGAGGAATATTCCTCCATGGTATAGGTAATGTACCGGGTAATCAACATACTTCTAAATAAAATCTTCAAAGATTATCTTTGTGAGTGCAAGTCAACAAGATCTCTTTAAAACTGATGGCATTGTTTTGCTAAGGTATTTCTTATTAATAACAAATTGACTTCGGAGGAGTCAGCTTTGATTTATTTTAAATTGAATGACAGAAACTACATTACCATTGTTAACTTCACTATGTGCACATCCAAACACTTTGATATTTACAATAATGATCATTAATGAATAAAATATCTCAATCAAAATTTCAATCATAGTGTAAAAGTGTCTGAGAGGTTCATGATATTTCTTTGCAGGGTCATTTCTCAGGTTAATGCTATTATAAGCTGATCATTCTCTTCATTGTAGGACACTACTGAGGATTCTCAGTGGGTCAGCAGATGGAAGGAGTGTTACTGACAACATTGAGAAGACTGCACTCCTTACGAAATGTGACGAGCACAACATGGTGAAGATTATGATTGCCCGTCATGGCAAAAAGTATGTATAAACCTAATAATTGTAGTTCAGTTTTGCTTTGTATAGACTTTATGCATTGCAGGTACCTCAGAGGGCCTATTTTTAATGAATACCTAACCATTACCCTAACTCCTTATTTGGTGCTGTAGGAGTGCACACAGAAGGCCCTGGTTGCTGCTAATGTTTTTTTTCCCACCCTCCCTTTTATTTAAAATTACATGAAACAACAAAAATGTGGAATGTATCAAGATTAACAAACCAAATCCTACATCCATAGCAAAAAGGATCACCAGTCAAAGATTGAATGGCTCAAAGATAATGTGGAGCCTGCTGACAAGGTACAGGAGTACATGGAGGTACATGTACGTGACAGCTGACTACCAAAGAGATTGGATCAAGAATAAGGAGAGAACTGTGGCCGAGATTCTTCAGGAATTCCCAAGACTATTGGACAGTAACATGGTAAGATATTTTCTGTTGATAAATCAGATTAGTTGTAATTTCGAGTCATGGACTAGTATTGGAGTCACCAGACATCAAGTCGAGTCCGAGTCCCCCAAGTCTTCCAGATAAAACAAATGAATCCACTAGAAAATGAAAATGCTGGCCTTTGACATGGATATAGAGGACAGTGCACACAAAGTTTGTAGGATCTTTGAAGATAGGAGATTACACACAATTTTCTTGATGTATATTTTCTCCCATATTTTCACTGTAGATTGAAGAGGATTATCGTTTGGCATACCCCTTATCAATTGACGTCTGTGCGACAGATGGAGTGCCATGGTCGACCCTATCATCGAGTATGGTACAAGAATGTGCCCTTTGTGGAAGGAGACATTGGAGCTTCCACAAGATATGAACCTGGACAAATTGACAAAAGGTGTGGGTCACAAGTTTGAAATCGACAGTGCCAGGAAATGTCCAGACAGCAGTGGCCACCACTCCTACCAATCACCTGGATAGCATTTTGCCTTTTTTCTCTGAATATTTAAAAGTGCCAGCACAACCAGTGCTAGCAAACCAGTGCACCCCCCCCCTCCCCGGCTTCACCTGTGTTATTATGGGTGTGGTGCATATTTCTTTTACTGACTAAAATAATGGATAGACAACTGATCATATCAAGTGTTTATTAAGGCTGGAGACTTTCATCTTTTTTTCTTTTTTTTTTAACTCTAATGACCACTTGCTCTACATACTTTTCTGTCCTTCATTTCTCATAGATCAGAAGTCCATTTTGGCTTTGATCATCGTGCCTGTCGTCTTTGAGGGGAATTCCAAGAAAAGAGCTGCTGCGAAAAGCACTATCAAAGATGTAGTTGGATTTTTCATTGACAGGCAATGAGTAAGTGGATGTTACATTTCTCTAAAAACAAGCAACACTTGCTTTGGTCTTCTTCCTATCTCGTTTCCAGGGTATTCTTAATTTAAGACTTTACAGGATGTGTGAAAAAAATGTCAATCTGGAGGATGCAAAGAAATTATGAAAAAAGACAATTCTAATTCATTTATAAAGTTGAGCCCAATCGTTTTTCTTACTTTTGTGAAGTCTTGTTGGATTTGGTTTATAGTACAGGCAATATAAGGTTTGACCTCAAACAAATTGCAACAGAATTTTTTTCACCACAGTGCATTTCCATAAGGTCTCTAAAATGACATACTAAAAGTCTTAAGAAATCGAGGTGGTGGAAATATGCCTAATTTGCATAAATCCAAAATGGCCGCATATGTTAGGACTTTCGCATTGATTTGGTCATATTTCTCATACTAGGTAGATTTTGAAGGTAATTTAAACAACAGTTTCAGTTCTTTTACATTGATTTACTCATTATTCTAGTCCTAGGTAAATTCCAAGATCCCTATGTTTCCGAAATTTTCCAAATGCCGAATAATTTGCATAAATGCCATACTGTATATCAATTTGCCTAAATTAAAGTTAAAATAATGGATGCCATGTGTGGACATGTACCAATTGAATTTTCCCTGATGATCTAAGTCAAATTTCACAACACAGTGCATTGCTATAAGGTCCCTAAAAAAGTTGTTAAAAATCCAAGTGGTGGAAATATGCCTAATTTGCATAAATTCAAAAGGCCGCTAATTACATGATTTTCATATGATTTGCGGCCATAATAGTATATAAGCCGTTATGTACTTTTGCTTTTTTTTGTTTAAGAAGGAACTTTTGCCATATTTGGAAAGAGTTTACCTCCCCAAGCCGGAAATGCATTGGAGACATTTTTTTCCCAGCTACCATGTGACGGCCATCTTGGATTTCAAAATGGCCGCCATTTCGAGCCTAATTTGTATCATAACTTCGGACTTGATTGTCACATGAAGTTCATTTTGATGGCAAACCCCATGTTTTGATACCAAGGAACCTGAGTACATTATTGTTTATGGTGTACTCCAAATGGATGGCAGCCATCTTCGATATTTCGAATATATGGCATCCATTTTCGGCTTCTTTGCATAATAAATTTGGACTCGAATGGCGTATGAAGTCAATTTCGGTGCAAACCCCATACATTTGATACCAAGTAATCTTAATGACCCATTGCAGATGATGTATCCCAGATGGATGGCAGCCATCTTGGATTTTTTTTCTTCAAAATAGCCGCCATCTTCATTTATAATAACATTGCACCTGAATGTCCTATGAAGTCCATGTATTTGAATGAACTCAAGTAAATCACTGTGGACGGGGTACTTACAGTTGATGGCAGCCATCTTGGATATTTCATAATATCCGCCATTCTGAACTATTTGCATATTAATTTTGAACTTGAATGTCGTATGAAGTCACTATTGGTGGCAAACCCCATAAATTTGATACCAAGGAATCCAATTAGCACATTTAGGCATCCCAAATGGATGGCAGCCATATTGGGTATTCAAAAATAGCGGCCATCTTGGATTTCATTTAAATAATAAGGTGGCACCTGAATGTCGTATGAAGTCCATTTTGGTGGCAAACTGCATATGTTCTTGATACCAAGGAACCCAAGTTAATCATTGTTGATGGGGGTACTCCACTGGGAGTATATCCCATCAACAATGATTTTCTTGGGTTCCTTGGTATCAAAAACATGGGGTTTGCCACCAAACTGAACTTCTTATGACAATCAGGTCCGAAGTATTACAAATTAGGCCCGAAATGGCGGCCATTTTGAATTCCAAGATGACCGCCACATGGTAGATAGAAAAAATGTTACCAATGGATTTCCAGCTTAGGAAGGTAAAGTCTATCCAAATATGAGAAACGTTCCTTCTTTAGCAAAGAAAAATGCAGTGGCCAAAAATACGACATAAAATGCTATCTAGTAATAACTCTCTTCCTAAGTTGCTTTTCGGGGTACTTTAAACAACATTTTGTCATTTGACATTGGGGCCATTCAGTGTCAAATCACCCCCCCCCCAAAAAAAAAACCTTTTAAATTTGAAACCCCAACCTCTTCAAATTGGATCATATTTAATTTATGGGGTAATTTCGGCTGAAAAGCCGAAATTTTAAGTTTTAGCACCATCGGACAAACAGTTTTCGCGCTACCGCCCAGGCAATTTTAGTCAAAATGGACATTGCTGCCATTTTTAAATGACCATATTTCTATAATCTGTGAGCCAAATTTGTTAATCTTAATTTCTTTTGAAAGGTTACATCATGAGAAATCCAAAACAATTACCATTGTTTTTTTCATGTCGGAGTTATTTGAAGTATAATGACATTTTGACCTTTAATTTGACCTTGAATTTAGCCTAGTGGATCACCCGACATTGAGACAAACTTGGATAAAAATTAAACCCCAAGATATTCGCTACAAAATATCAAACAATTGGGAACAATATTTTTTGTTCGGTTTTTGGCTCATCTCAAAGTTGGCATACGTGTTGCAAAATGTGATTATATCCCTATGCAGTGTACTAGTCGATTTAAAGTAGGGATTTTTGTGTTTATGTAATGTGTTTATGTACAGGGTGTCACAAGACTGTTAAAATTATTCCTTTTATTTTCTGAGTTGATTTATCAATCACTATTTTTTACGGCCGTAAAGTGTTATCTAACTTCGAAGGTGGGTGCTAGGTGAATTATGCAAATCGTAATTCCTTTTTCCTTTGTTGCATACCAATTCCGGGCTTGCCCCCATCCGGGAGGGGTATAAAACCCTCGCCCACGTATTTTTGGATGGAGTTTTGCGGTTTTTGGTTTATTTATTTCCCGTAATATATAATTTGATTTTTGTGATTTGTAACTCCTGTGTTGAATCCTCTGTTCTCTTGAGTTATTCCTTGATTTTTGGTCTGAGTAGAGCGGCGCAAGGGTTTGCTCTGCGACACAGGGATATCACATTTTCCAACACTTATACCAACTTTGACAAGAGCTAGAAACCTAACAAAAAATATTATACTCCATAGGAAACATAGGATCTCAAAAGGTACCTTGGACTGGAATGATGATGAAATCAATGTCAAAGGACAAATTGTTGTTCAAAGTACTCCAAAAAGCAATGCAGGACAAGAGTTATGGCCAAATCAAAAATCATGTAATTAGTGGCCATTTTGAATTTATGCAAATTAGGCACATTTCCACCACTTGGATTTCTTTCCTTTTTTAAGGAACCTTATGGCAATGCACCATGGTGTGAAATTAATTTATGTACATGACTGAACTTGGATAATCAGGGAAAATTTAATTGTGACATGTCCACACATGACAGCCATAATCTTAACTTTAATCTATGCAATTTAATAAATGGCATTTATGCAAATTATTATCGGCATATTGCAAGTTTGGGAAACATAGGGATATTGAAACTTACCAAGGTCTAGAATAATGAGTAAATCAATGTAAAAGGACTAAAATTATTGTTTAAAATACCTCAAAAAGCTACCTAGTGTATGAAATATGACCAAATCAGTGCGAAAGTCCTAAAATATGCGGCCATTTTGGATTTATGCAAATTAGGCATATTTCCACCACCTGGATTTTTAAAGACTTTTAGTATGTCAATTTAGGGACCTTATAGAAATGCACTGTGGTGAAAAAAATAAATTCTGTTGCAATTTGTTTGAGGTTCACTCAAAAAATGAAGTATTTTGCCTGTACTACCTCCCACCTAAGTAGTAAAGCAAACCACTGAACATTGCTATTTTCAATAAATTGGGTTATGCATTATGACACTTATTCATTACCAGTTGTTTGTTTATAATTATGTAATTTTCATTTTTTTTTCTTCAAGTTGTTTCAGCAGCTGTGTAAGGGCTTCACAAGAAAGCTGCTTAAAAGTAACATCGGTGTGCTTTTTTTAATTTACTGTCTTCGTCCCTGTTAAAGTAACATTTCACTTGTAATATTTGGAAGTGACATATATATGTTAAGTAATTTGACTATGTTTAAGTTGATGTTCATCAGTGCAAACATCGATTAGTACCAATTAGATAGTCAAGAAACTTGCCATGTAATTTTAAAAGTGATGTAAACGCGCCATTTTGATATTTAACTATATACATATATATAGATTCATATATATCATATTTCAGATAGTATATATATATATTACAGCATAATAAATGAATATAAGTCATCTACAGATCTTTTCTGAAGTCAATGGGCATCTCAATAATAAAACAAGATCAACTCTCTGTGTTTAGTATTAAATATATTGTTGCAGCATCACTAAATATTCCATTATAAAGTAGCAAAAAAGTGGTACTGGGTGTGTTTAAGAAACACATTAGAAAACTACTTTCCACCACTCGGATTTCTTAAGACTTTTAATATGTTATAGAGGAGATTTTTCTGAGTAATAACCTTTTTAAATGGTTTCTGTTGCAATTTGTTTGAGGTTACCCCTTAATTTTTCACATAATGCCTGTACTATTAGTGGTTTTGAAACAAAGACCCCAAAAGTGGCAAATTCTGAAAGTGAGTTATTTGGATGGTGTTTAAATCTCACCCTCTCGCACAAAACTGATGAAAATCACTCCATAAAATTTGTTATGCTTTGTTCACATGATCTCAAATTTTGGTTTAATTCAATGGGAAAACAACAGAGTCATCAAAAGTGTTTTTTTAAGATGTAGGGTATGTATTGTCAAAGTTGGAATGGAGCAAAAGGGACTGGTGTTTACATAATAGCCTTTGTTTCAAAACCACTGAACCAAATCCAACAAAAACTGTACACAAAAAAGAAAAATGAATGGGCTCTCCAGTTCTACAATTTAATTTGAAAATGTCTTCATCAATTACAAGAATTCTGTATACCCTTCCAAATGGACCTTTCTTTTTTTTTGGGGGGGGGGGGGAACACCATGTACATGTACTTTAAAGTGGAGGTACATCATTTGCAAACATAAAAAAAAACCCAAAATGATAAAATTATCATAAAATATCTTATTGCACCCTTAGGAAATGAGAGCCTTAAGCATCCTGTAAATCATGGCTCCTGGTGTGCTGACATTTTCAATAAAGCGGTATTTTTCAAATGCTGGTCGGCCAACCAGCTTTAGAGAAAACTGATTTTTTTTTTGTCTCAAAAAATGATCCTATTTTTCAAAGTTAGTTATTCTGCATATTCTTTGCATTTAGTTACACACCTGTGAAGGGGTACAACCTGCTAGGCTGATTGTCTGACCTTAAAATCTCCCAACATCTATACATTGCTACTTAAGTGTGGGTAGTTTAAGTGGGGTAGGGAACCAGACTATAGGAACATGATTGGTTTCCTTGGTTTTTCCAGCCAGCCCAAAACATGAAACAAGTCAGTTAAACAATATTTGCTAAACCATACTCCTTCCAATCCATTTATTTCTGAAAATTACAGCAAAGGCAAATGTTAAACATTCCCTTTAAGTGTCTGGTTTCAACTCTTGAAGATTTAACCTATATATAAGCTCCTTCATTAGTGGATTCAGTGTGAGTGCATGTAAGGTAAGCTTTGGTATTTTGGTTTTGAAATGAATGCTCTCAGCTTGTATTTGAAAAGTCATCTGTAAGGAGTGTTGGGAACTAATGTTTTTCAAGAAGATTAGATAGCAAGAAAACAATAAACTTCTTTTTCTTTATGCAGGATATCATCAACATGCCGCAGTAGGTTGATCCAAAGACTCTTCCCCAGCCGTTTGTACTGTCACTGAGCAGTGCGATTCATCTGGAATCCAGAAATGCCTTCGTCATCATTGAGAAGCAAGCCATACCTCAGCCATCTTTCCTGAAAGCAGTTGATGTGTGCTACAAAGGGCACTACATACTGGATTGTGAGTACCAACAGCAGTGCCAGGGGGCATGGACTTTCTTTGAGAAGTGCGTATACCAAGAGCCAATGCTTCGCTGAGAGGCGTATGGGCTTACCTTGCACACAGAAATGTTCTCTAAACACCGCAGCAGACGTGCAGTGCACACAACATGTATTTTCTTGTATTTTTAAGGCTACCAGACGAGTTTGTTTAAAACATTGTTTAAAACATGACTTTTTTTGGATTTACTCTATTTGTAAAAAACTCTCAAAGTCTTCTGGGGAAATGGTAGTATTACAGTTTTTGGAAAACAAACATTCTGTTGTTTTTATTTGCAAGAAAAGTGAAGTACATTTTAAGTCTTGTTTTTGAAACAAGTATTTTGTAACATCTGCTACTTCTCTTCAAAAAGTTGTCTCAAGTTTCTTACAAACAAAATCCAGGATAAAAAAAAATCTGTTTCCAAGCAAATTTTTTTTTCTATTTTTGAGAAGCCATTAAGGTCTTCACGAGATGTAGATGTTGAATAGTTTTTCTGAAACAAATATGCTTTCCCTGTTTTTATTTGGAATGTGCAAGAAACTTTAAAAGTCTTGAGGATAAGTAGTAGATGTTTCAACTTGTTTTGAAACAGACATGTTGTAACATGCCATATCTCCTCAAGACTCTTTTCAATAAAAAACAAACCTGCAAGGTGTGTTAAGGTCTTGTTGAGGAGAAATTATTTGTTTGTTAATAAAAAGAAGAGGGAAAAACAAAAACTTTTTTTGTGGAGTCAAATTATTACAACGTCTATGCTTACCAACTGTTGGAAAAGAAATACCAATTTTATGGTTAGATTAAGTGCCAACAATTGAACTTTTACAATAGATTTGTGAGATATTGAGTGGGTTCTGACATATAATTCGGAACGAGCTCACCTGGTTTATTCAGCCATGTTGGAAACTGGATTGTAACTGTTTAACAACTGAGGGCGCACTTTACATGTAAGTATACTGTAAATGAATTACTGAGTGCCGGAGCATATATTACATCTCCTCACTTAAATATGGAACTGCAATAAAGTCCATAAATGTTCACATGATAATTAGAGTTCAATTTCCAGTTCAAAATTGTCCAATTCAAAGTTCACATGAGATATTACTTGCAATAGCTTTTGGCATACCAAACAATTATCAATGATTTTTGTTCGTAATAAACTGCAAATTTCTTTTTGATCTGGAATTATTTGACTAGTGAAGTGTCATTTTTCTGTTGTCTTTTGGACTCATGAAAAGTGAGAGTTTGGGTTGTTTGTTCCTTTTTTTCTTCTTTCTTTTAACACATGCTCTGAACACTAAACTACCAGTCTAATAACTTGAACACTAACTATTAAAAACAAGTATAGAACACAAGTATAGTGGCTACCCAAGCCTTTTGGGACCTTATGTGTGTATGGGGTTTAGAGATCCAGTCTATCTGGTGGTTTCCGCTTCCTCTGTGGGTAGCGTCTCTAGTGCTAGGTGGTTCTGTTGCTGTCTCGGGTACAACAGATGGTTGCTCTGCGCTAGGCTGGATGTCGGTAGGTGTATGTGTTGGTGAAGTAGGTACTGGACGATTGGGAGTCATCTGGTCACTGGTATCAGGGACAAGTGCGGGTACCGGATCTGGCTGCTGGTTGAAGAAGAAAGGCTTCCCAGTGTCGACATCAAGAAGTTGGTCAATGTGTCTGCGCCAGATGGAATCGGGACCAACTCGAACTTCGTATGCGAGTGGGCCAGTTTGGGAGTGGATTATGCCTGGAATCCACTTCTGACTGTCTCGATAGTTGCGAGCGAGCACAGACTAGCCCGTGTGCAGGTTTCGAGTCGTCTTCCCAGATTTGTGATAGATTGACTGTTCCAGTTGTTTACGAGCGACGCGTTGACGGATATCTGGTTGATGATATCAAGTCTGGATCGGAGGTTTCGTCCCATGAGAAGGAACGCCGGAGAATGACCAGTGGTAGCATGTGGTGCATTGCGGTTAGCAAGGAGAAAGCTACACAATTTTTGCTTTACTGACCCTTTCTCCCCTTCCATCGATTTCAGTCCATTCTTGAAGGTTTGGACGAAGCGCTCGGCAAGTCCATTTGTCGCTGGGTGGTAAGGAGCTGAAGTTATGTGCTTCACCCCATTGCGTTTCAGGAAGGTTTCGAACTCTTCTGACTTGAACTGGTGACCATTGTCGCTAACAAGTTGCTCAGGGACACCATGTTGTGCGAATATGCCCCTTAGGATGTCAATGGTCTGGCTTGATGTCGCGGTGGTAGTCTGGATAACTTCTGGCCATTTTGAATGCGCATCCACAACTACCAGGAACATCTGTCCCAAGAATGGGCCAGCGTAGTCGACGTGTATTCTCTGCCACGGTTTCGCAGGCCATTCCCAGGTATGAAGTGGGGCCAGAGTTGGGTTACATTGGGTTTTCTGGCAACCAGAGCATTCTTTGGCTAGTTGCTCAATGTCATGGTCAATTCCCGGCCACCAAGCAAAACCTCGAGAGAGAGATTTCATCTTGACTACTCCGAGATGACCCTCGTGTAGCTCCGCTAGGACTTGTGCACGCAGTTTGCCAGGGACTGTGACACGAAGTCCCCACATCAAGCAGTTGTCGTGCACTGTGATTTCGTTTCTGCGACTGTGGTATGCTGCTAGGCTTGGATCGGTGTCTGAAGGCCATCCTCTCATGGTATACTCGTACACCTTGGCAAGCATAATGTCTTTGGCTGTTTCTTTGCGAACATCGCTACTGGAGACAGGTAGGGTCTCTAGTTGGGACACCTGGAGTATGTCATCAGGATCCACTGGTTCAGGCACGGTCTCGCCCAACGGTAATCTGGATAGCCCGTCAGCGTTGCAGTGCTTAGCAGTGTTTTTGTATTCGATGGTGTAATCATGACTACCAAGGAAAATCGCATACCTCGCAAGTCGTGCAGCAGCAGTTGAAGGAGTGCTGTCCGAGGGATTGAAGATAGAGGTAAGTGGTTGGTGATCTGTCACCAGGGTGAATTTCCGTCCACATAGGTACAGATTGAACTTCTTCACTCCCCACACCAACGTGAGTGCCTCCTTGTCAATTTGAGAGTAATTGCGTTCTGCAGTCGTCAGTGTACGTGATGCGTAGGCGACCGGGCGTTCTGAACCATCAGGCATGACATGTGACATAACAGCGCCAAGACCATAGGGTGAGGCGTCACATGCAAGTTTCACTGGAAGGTCTGGGTCATAGTGTGTCAAGACCTCATCTGCTGTGATCAAGGACTTGGCCTTCTCGAACGCCTTTTCACAAGTAGGGGTCCACACCCACTTGTGGTTCTTCTGCAGGAGCTCATTCAGTGGATGTAGCTCAGTCGCCAAGTTGGGTAGGAACCGGTGGTAGTAGTTTACCAGGCCCAGGAACAAACGCAATTGGCTCACATTGGTTGGTCGTGGAGCATTTTTGACGGCATGAACCTTGTCTTGGGTTTTGTTCAGGCCTTCATAGGTTATCTCGTGCCCACAAAAGACCACTTTTCGCTTGAAGAATTCGCATTTCGCTTTGTTCAAGCGCAGTCCAGGGGCCTTCAGCACGTCAAGGACCCTTCTCAGATTGCCGAGGTGTTCTTCATCATTGCGGCCTGTGATGATCATGTCATCCAAGATGACTGGACTCCAGGTATGCCTTGGAGTACCTGCTCCATGCTTCTCTGCCACATGGCTGGTGCAGATGCGATGCCAAAGGGTAGTCTGTTGTAGACGAACAGACCCTTATGCGTGTTGATAGTCAGCAACTTCCTGGACTCCGCATCGATGACCATGTGCAAGTACGCTTGACGCAAATCAAGCTTGCTGTATCTTTGGCCGCCAGAGAGATTAGCGAAGACATCCTCCACTCGCGGTAGCGGATAACGTTCAATGTTAAGGTTAGGGTTGACCATCACCTTAAAATCTCCACAAATGCGTACGCCCCCGTTTGGTTTTGGCACGGGGACAATGGGTGTTGCCCAATCACTGGATTCTACTGACGAAATGATGCCCTGACGTTCGAGCTTTGTCAGTTCTGCTTCCACTTTGGGTCGTAGAGCGTACGGCACTTGCCTGGTTTTCACAAATACCGGCTGTGCATTGTCGCGTACGTTGAGTTTCCCAGTAATGCCTTTGAGTTCCCCGATCTCCTCTTGAAAGAGCTCTGGGTACTCACTCAGCATGGCGTCCAGCTTTTCTTCAGTGTTGCCATATTTGGGGGGTTGAGCGGTTGTCATGGCGAACAATTTTGGCCAGTCTAACTTGATATGAGCTAGCCAGTCTCTGCCAAGAAGTGGTGCACTGTTGCCTTTGATGATGTACATCTTCCCATTGTGTTCCTGATTGTTGTAGCGAACTTTGGCATTCAGGAGTCCTGCCGGAGAAATCTGTTCTCCTGTGTATGTCTGCAGTTTTATCTTTGTCCGGCTGCAACTGTTCTCCAGGGAAGAATTTCTGATAGTCAGCCATGGATAGCAATGTAATGGCTGACCCGGTGGTGTCCACCTCCATCTTTACTGGGCGGTCGTTAATGTGGAGCGTGACCCAGATAGCTGTGCTCATGTCACACTGATTATGACCCACATTGTGAATGTTCATTCTGGCAATCAGAATGTTGTCGTCCTCGTTATCGGTGTCTGGAATTTCCTCCATAGTTTTCACCTTCCCTTTCTGATTGGGTTGAGGCTTGTAGGGCTTTTTCTGTGGTTTATTAGGCCTACCCTGGGGACGAGGTTTGGAGCGGCAGGCTGGTGCTATGTGGCCTTGTTTTCCACATGAATGGCATGTTGCATCTTTAAATCTGCAACTGTCGGCAGAATCATGAGAATGTCCTGATCTGCCACACCTGTAGCATGATGATTGTTTGCGTCGTGCTACAGTGTGTAGAGCAGAACTTGAAGTTGTCTGCCGGTGAAGTTCGATGGCATCTCTCGCTGCAGTTTCCATTGCTGTCGCAATATCAGTTGCCCTTTTCAGTGTCAGTTTATCCTCTGCAAGCAGTCGTTTGTGAATGCTTCCTGCCCGCAAGCCACAGACGAATCTGTCACCAAGTGCCTCGTTCAGGTAATCTCCAAACTGACAATGTTCAGCTAGTTTTCTAAGTCCAGCCAAATAAGTGCTGACACGTTCTCCCTCCTTTTGATCGCGTTTGTGAAAACGAAAACGTTCTGCGATGACCAGGGGTTTAGGTGCAAGATGTGCTGTCAAGATTTGTATGAGTTCAGCATACGGTTTTGACGATGGCTTCTCAGGTGCAGTGAGATTCTTGAGAAGTGTATACGTTTTGCTACCAAACCAATCAGGCTGATTAGTGCTGAAACTTTCCTCTCATCAGCGATGTTGTTGGCATTACTGGACCAAGCCCAGTCTAATGTGGCTTTCGCGAACCCGTGAATCCCGGGTTCGTATTCATGAGCCCCCTACTAAGATAATGGCTATTTAATCAGTTGATGACCATAAAATATGTTCTTGATAAGCACTCAGGCTATCCCCAATGTATATGCGTCTGTTGTTTAGAGCCAGCCTGCCTCCCATCAGAATTTGAGTGATGAGTGATGCGCCAGTTAAGTGCTGGAAAGCTACCAACAGCTAAGAAAGCCACATTAGACTGGGCTTGGTCCAGTAATGTATTCATCATGTTGTGCCAGGTAATAAAAATCAATCTGTTTATAGGGTGCACAGACCTAATTCAAGCGAGAATTTCTACGCCAGCTGATTAGCATAAAAAGTGCCCCCACAATTTCTTTTGAAAACGGAGACCGTTTGGCTTTAAAAACGGTGGAATTGTTTAAATATACCCAAGGATCAACTCCCTGGTTTTGGGGCTTCCATCTGAGGGAAGGCTTGATAAAATCACGGACGAAAAAATGGGTTCTATTTGCCTGTGAAAGTGGAAGGGTGCCACTCTTAAAATGGCTACATGCAGGCTCGGGAACTATCACTTTTCGGCAGGTGATTTTATTTGGGTGTGAATATTTAAAAAATGTAATTGGCTACGGTACGTAAAATTGAAAAGAAATGAAAAGATGAAAGACAAGACAATAATTAAATTTTTGTTTCAGAAACCCCAGTGATGTTGGCTTGCATGTTACTTGGCCCTGAACTTTGACCCTATATATTTCAAAATGGCGGCCTCCAGTACTCATGCGGGCGGGGGACTTGAATACAGTTTTTTTGTGTTTACGTTCGTCGTAGAAGTCGATAGAGAGTCAAAAACTAGCTTTGGGAGACAGTTTTCTAGATTGTGAACAGAATAAGGCCTGGATAGGGCATAGCCTCATCCAAAGTGCATTATTGATGTACATGTACATGATATTCAGACTTAACTGGCTACAGTAATATAACCCTAGCTCAGGCCGACTTCAACCCTAACGGAGGGTATAAATCTAATGGAGAGCACCCCTAACGGATCGTAACCCTAACGGGAGGCAACCCTACCGGATCGTAACCTAACGGGAGGCAACCTAACGGATCGTAACCCTAACGGGGGGGAAACTTTTTGAAACGTAACCCTAACTGGAATGGTGGTGGTGGGTGGGGGGGGGGGGTGTTGTTATTGTTGAAGGGGGTACTCGGTGTGGGTGGTTGGTTAGGGGTGGGGATGGGGTGGGGGTGGATGGGGGTTTCCTTTAAAGACATGAGCCTTCTAAGTAAAACCTTCAATGACCAAGAAGCATTTCCTCCCCACCCTTTTCAAGATAACCACGCCCACCCCACACAAAGGAATTTAATCTTTAAATAATAAAAAAAAATCAAAGAAAACAAGCGAACAAAATAAAAATGCTCCCATGCCCTCAGCCAACAACCCATACACCCACACCCACGCACATTTGGCAACAATAGAACTTTATTAAAATGATGCTATCATTATTTCTGAAGACACTGCAGATTCCGTGAGTGTGCTGGTTTCATTACTGGACCAAGCCCAGTCTAATGTGGCTTTCGCGAACCCGTGAATCCCGGGTTCGTATTCATGAGCCCCCTACTAAGATAATGGCTATTTAATCAGTTGATGACCATAAAATATGTTCTTGATAAGCACTCAGGCTATCCCCAATGTATATGCGTCTGTTGTTTAGTGCCAGCCTGCCTCCCATCAGAATTTGAGTGATGAGTGATGCGCCAGTTAAGTGCTGGAAAGCTACCAACAGCTAAGAAAGCCACATTAGACTGGGCTTGGTCCAGTAATGGCCTCAAAATATTGTTCTAAGCGTTCAACATAGGTTGGCCAGTCTTCCTCATCGCTGTTATATGGGTCAATCCGACCGATAAGTCCCGACGCCATAATGTTCACCGACTGTACACGCGTATGTTTGCACGTATAAGCATGAACAAATGAACGACGGATGCAAGTCTATGGAGTTGCACGGTGAAAAACGAGCCCCAAATCACTCCAAGAACAGCACAAATATCACTGCAAAATGTCAATTGTTTGACTCTACAGGTGAGTAATTATATCTCTGACAATACTATATGTCTGTTAAAACATCCTCGTCGCCACTTTGTGAGATATTGAGTGGGTTCTGACAAGATTCATGGAGGTGAACAAGAATTCACCAAGTTGTCATAAGCTGGATACATAGTTGCCAAATTATTTGATAGCAAGATACCAACTATTAAGCAGATGTTCTTAAATTCTCCCAACAAATGATGAAAAGTGATTAGTCAACAATTGTGTAACTTTTACTGCCAAATAAATAGGAAACCTATCATTACCGACCCTTCGACTAGCCCGACTGCGTCTGGCCGTACAGTACTGTAGCGCAACGGTGTGCTTGCAGCGAGTTATTTATAGCGTCAGCTTGCGCAGCGCCCTCTGTAGTTGGGTCCGTTCGCGCGTTCTGAAAGCATGAGTTGATCACAGCGCGTCGTCGTTGAGAACGGACGTGAATTGCGGCGTCTCGTGGAGAACGGACGTGTGTGTGTGCGTTGTCGTGTTGCTGCACTGACGTGCTGACGACTGGGCGAGGACAGGAGGTTAGTAGCTGGAGACACACCGGGGATCTGCTCTGTGGTCTGTGTGTTGCTACCTCGTTGGCTGTGTCCACTGGGGCCTCGGGAGTCCTGCCGCCGGTAACTAGGGGTTGCCTGATAGGAAGTCGCAAAAGAGCGTGGGGGAGCGCTGCGAATAGTCCACCCTTGACGCAGGTGCCGTTTCATCCAGTAATTATTGTTGATTAACTCTTACATTCGAATTGAATCCATTTTGAAATCGCATGGGGGAGCATTTTCGGGACGATATTTGTGGAATCTGATGACTGAAATTCGTCTTGTGGCCAGATGGATGAAAATATTGAGACCAAAGAACGTTTTTTTCGAAAAGGTATGAGTTGCTCTACGACTAAGAACCTTAACTTTGGAAATTTGTGTCCTGGATGAAAAGATAATCTCGATCGAAAGATGTAGCAAAATCGCTACATCAGCGGCCAAAAAAATTCAGTCTCTGTGGAAGCATCGGGCGTCTGGCCGTACTACAGAGCTTGCGATAGTACTGTACGGCCAGACGCAGTCGGGCTACCCTTCGACATACTAAGCCAACCGAAAGTTGGCAAGTACTTAATGACCAACTTTTGAGTAAGTCGTTTGCTTAATTATTTAGTAAAGACAAATGCACCAGCGAAGCATCATTGAACAGTTCGTATAAGAACATACTAGCACATCCAAATGCTCCACATACTTCTGCTGCAGATCTACATGATGATGCCACAAATTAAACGCCTGCAGTTTCCTAAATCTGGCTATTGGACAATCATTGGTCGGTTTGAGCATGGAGCTCCATGGTTTGAGTGATGCTGAAGACGTGGTAGACATTTGGAAACAAGTAGCCGAAGCAACCTGCAAAGCTATAACTGAATTGCCCTCTGATTTGAACAAGATCAGAGATTGTACCCGTTATTTAATTATGAGGCACTAGAGTCCTTACAATTGATGAAGGCAAGTGGTCTCATCTCTAATGAAGTGGTGCTGTATGAGAGAATCGTCTCTGGCCGCTTTGTTTTCACTCCTGAAGGTCGTGACCCATACGCAGTGTGCCAACATCCGAGTCCCATGAGATTGTGTACTGTTTACCTGTGTCCCCTGTGTATTTTTGGTTGGAGTTCTTTGCAAGTCCTATTTCATATTGGACACCCATCAAATGGGAGAAAGTCTTGGAGAAGATGGAAATAGCGTGCTTGCAATCTTTCCAGGAACAGATGCAGCTAACTGCGATTCCTCGTGTCAGTGGATATTGAACCGACTCAAGATGCCGTTAAAGATGAAGGAGATTAGGACATCAAAATGCACCCGACCTGTTCAGGTGAACAACAATTTGTTACGTATTTGAAAAGATGTAGGTCTATATCGCAGGATAAAACCCAAGGCCGATAGTTTGTAAAAAAACAAAAAACAAAAACTAGTCGAACGTCAGTGTATAGCCGATGAGACTTACAAAGTGAGTGTATTTCTGAGCTATTATGTTTTTGTATATTTATAAAGAGAACCCTGAAGAGAACCCCCCCATGAACTTATTTGTTGGAAGAATCATGTTTATTTCACTATCTATGTAAATATGAAACACAAACATCAAATGAATTAGCCATTTTTTGGCCAGAACCTCTATATAAGTTTGCCCTCTCTCCTTAGACAATTTTTCCCTCTAACGGTATTTCTAGATAAATATATATATATATATATATATATATATATATATATATATATATATATATATATATATATATATATATATATATATATATATATATATATATATATATATATATATATATATATATATATATATATATATATATATATATATATATATATATATATATATATATATATATATATATATATATATATATATATATATATATATATATATATATATATATATATATATATATATATATATATATATGCCGCTTCTGCCCATGTGAAAGTTCATGAACTCATGGACTTTGACGAAGGTTCATATCTTTCAACAGTACATCATAGAAGACTTTAAACTTTCATGATGAACTGTAATAAATGTTCATGAACTTCTTGTGCAGTTCATGAACTCTGCTGAACTGAAATCTTGATTGATGAATATTTGATGAACATTCATGACCAAAAGAATATTAATTTGAAAAATGCTGTGTCCATGAATGTTCATCAACTGTTCATCAATCAAATAGTGTTCAGCAAAATTTATGAACTGCATCACTCGATTAAAATAATATTCAAGATTAATTTCAACATTTTGAAGCATTTGGTAATATTCATGGGTGCATGGCACAGTCAGGGTACGCATTTAAAACCAGTTTTAAACATAATTACAAAGACTCAGGATTATCAATCAATGGCTGTTTAAAAGACCTAAGGAGGTTGTAAACCCTGTTAAAGGAAGACCAGTTTACCAATGTCCATCCTGATCTTTTTCACAAACACAATACAAAACAAATTCCACAACTTTGTCCATTTTTTAAAGTCTGTTTTATTATTCCATTCTTTAAAAAAGGTACATGGGACAGTGAGGGGCAGTGACTGTCAAATTATAGTTTTGAATCTTAAATAATAAGTTCATTTGGATATTGTCATTTTCAAATAAATACTTGAAGATTTGCATCTTAGGCCAAAAAGAAAAAGTCTTCGGTCTCTGGTCGGTACACGCGTCGATTTTAACCATGCGCGTCAACGGTCCCCCCCCCCCAAATGTTTAGTGGTAGCTACATCAGCGCCCTATGGAAGTGTAGTTAGGACATTGTTAAAAATAAATCTAATTCGTCCGTACGAATTACCAACCGTACGTACGAATTACTAAACCGTACTTGGGCAAGGCACTTCACCCTCACTTGCCCCTCTCCACCCAGGAGTATAAATGGGTACCGGCATTAGCTGGGGAGTAACCTGCGATGGACTGGCATCCCATTCAGGGGGAGTAGAAATATTCTCAGTCGTTTCATGCCAAGGAAACCGGAGATAAACACCGGCCTGATGAGCCACATTGGCTCGGGACAGACTTTACTCTTCTACGTACGAATTACTCATTCGTACGTACGAATTACTGAACCGTACGTACGAAATACCAATCCGTACGTACGAATTACCATACGGTACTTTAGTGCTGGCGCTGTCGTCATGTAGTTACTCCTGGACCAGATTAGTAACAGTGCTTCTGACTTTAGTTAGACCGATATGAAAGTTAATCCTCAGATTTATCAAAAATTTCCCAGAATTGCACGAAATACACTATAAACACTTAAAATCACCTGCAGATTGGTAGTATTTCCTTAATTAAGATTCAAATTACATAATAATCAATCTAGTCACATAAACATTGTTGAATTTCGAGCAAAACGCGGATCCGGCCAAGTTCCCAGTGAACCTCAGCACCTAGACCAGCCAACCTGTCCCATTATGCAAGGATTTTTTTGAAAGGATTGAAGCTTTTTTAAAACAAATGTACACTTTTTTTGTTCAAATTTGCTGTTTTTCTGTCAAATAACCTTTTTTGCCGAATTCTGCCAGAAATCTGTTTTTAGAAAGCACCTAACTACTTGATTATGTTCCATGTAGTTGATACATTTTCAATAACCGCACATTATTTATTAGGCCAAGCATTTGCAATGTAAACAGTTTACTATGTCTGATGTTTTCAATGCCCCTAGTATTCCCCTAAACATTTACACAATTAAACAGGAAGCCAAAATAGTGGACAAACATGTACCAGTCGTTAATTGCATTGACATCAAATAAAAATGTAAATGCACCACAGTCTTCAAGAGATGAATAGATACATAGATAAGTGTGTCACACGTTGCACTTTGGTTTCAAGGTTATGCATGTACTTTCATTTCATTTGACTACTTACTGCATGACCGTAGAGGTTTGGACTTCTTACAACATAACTGTATGATCTGTTGATGAACTGGTTTTAATGAAGAAAACTTTTTCCTGAACATTTGAAACGGTGGGGAATCACATCCACCTCTGCAGTTTCTGAAACACATTGTTAATGTTTCCCACCTTCCATATTGGATATTGGAAATGTACATTTCTTGAAGACATTCACAACAGCGTAAACTTTATTTGTGCAGGGGTGATCCATGCAGGAATTCTCGCAGGGGGTTTCATCAGCAAAAAAATCTGAAAATGTACACAGGTTTTTTTCTCAGGACACAGTTCGCTGCAGTATATCCAGTGGCGGTTGTTGTTGTTCGACTCAGACGATAACCACACACGTTAGTGGAGCTGTTTGCATGAAAGTTGAAAGGTGCTTTTCCTCGACTTTTACAAGTAAGATCTCGTAAAGATAACTTGTTTGTTGACGAGTCCGACACTGCCAATTAAAATTTCGTTTGTATCAAAATTAACAGGAGATAGTGTCCGGAAATTGGGCACGAAGTTTGTGGAAGGCCTACGGGATGCTACGTGTGTTAACTAGAACTGCGGCCAAGCCCAGACTTCGGTCACCGATTTCTGTTCGGTCTATTTTCTTGTATATTTTCCTCACATAAACGAGTTAAACTGTGTTTTGTAATTCTTTTCATTTTGTAGTTTATCGATAGTATTGGGCTTCATATAAACACGCTTTCTTCTTCTGCACTTTTTTTTTATAGATCGAAGTGTCGTAGCGCCGTAGGACTACAGTCATGACGGTCCGGGGCTCACGGTCAACCACGTGCCGTCACTGCTGCGTCAACCACGGAGGAAGGAACACTTACTTCACGGGTCAACAATGATCTGGCGCAACGGCAGAAGGCAGAAATCCGTGGGTTTCGGCATTGTCGCCATTTTTATTTTGTGCCGTGACTTTGCCGCCATTGTCTTCATATTAAACCCAATTATTTCTCTTACCAAAATAAATCTGCCCTCTCTATCCACAAAATATTTTCTTCCAACTTCCAACATATTATGTCTTCGGTTATAGCCCAATGTAAGTAGCTGAGCAGTTGAAGTGTTATTGAAATTATTATCCCAAACTATACACAATCGACCTGGGCCTGTTTTATGACCCTTTGTTCCAGTTTTGTAGTTTTTTGGCGGCCTTATAGCAAACTACAGCCTTTCAAATAAAGTTTTCAACATATGACGATTCCTAGCAAAATATTTAAAAACTGCATGTGAACGAAATCTATACATGGAGCTTCAGGGTCAATTATTGCTCTAGTTCCAGTTCAGGTGGGTTTTGTTGGGGGAGAGGGGGGGGGGGGGTTGGCAGCTCTATTTTCCCACAAACGAGTTCTTTTCGTGTCTGGGACTGTTGTTTTTTGGGGGGATTTAAGTTTGTACTACAATTACTCTTCCAACATCAATTTTCCCAGGGATCTAGACACTTCCCAACAAAACTTTCTTTTTGACTGTTACAGGAAAATCTACCCATTTTGTTTTAGCCTAATATGTGGGTTTAGAGTTCTTATTCTGTATCTCTTGCACTTGCATTTCCATAGGATTTTTACCGTATTCTCAACCAATTTACCCCCTACTCTTCTCCAAACCCCAACATAGGACCTACCCGATCATGATCGAGTAATTAAATTATCTTGTCAGGGAATAAACTGCTTTGTACGAAAGCCCATTAGCGCCACTGCAAGTATATATGTTACAGATTGTGTAATTCGTTATTACAGATTATTAATTCGTTATTACGGATTATTAATTCGTTTAATTCGTTATAACGGTTTATTTATTTCGTTATTACGGATTACTAATTGGTTATAACGGATTATTTAATTCGTTATTACGGATTATTAATTCGTTATTACGGATTATTAATTCGTTATTACGAATTAGGCCTGATGTTCTCACACGTGGAGAGCACGTGACCAGGGGCCTGTGTATATAGCGCCGCTAGGCGGCGCTATCTTTGCATACAACAACGCTATCTTTGCATACATACTTGCCGAGTAATGACTCAGAACGTATGAGTAATTCGTAATAACGAATTAATAATCCGTAATAACGAATTAAATAATCCGTAATAACGAATTAAATAATCCGTTATAACGAATTAGTAATCCGTAATAACGAATTAATAATCTGTAATAACGAATTAAATAATCCGTTATAACGAATTAGTAATCCGTAATAACGAATTAATAATCCGTAATAACGAATTAAATAATCCGTTATAACGAATTAGTAATCCGTAATAACGAATTAATAATCCGTAATAACGAATTAAATAATCCGCAACATATATACTTGCAGTGGCGCTAATGGGCTTTCGTAGCTTTGTAATGTAACGTGTAAAAAAAGTTTAGGCTTTAGTTGCACATCACGTTGAGTGACTACAGCGACTACCAGGAACTTGGTGGCGCCCTTCCTCATTAGCAGCTACTTCCCGTTTCACTTTTTTTTGGTAGTCAGGGCTGGAAGGAAGGAACAGCAGACGGATTTGGATTAAACAAAAACACGAAAACCAATCTTCCCCTTTTGTAACAAACAAAACAAAAACGAATGATAAAACAACCCCAACAAACCAAGTGCTTAAATCGTGATTTAAATGAGTGATGGATCAGTGATTGAAATTAATGTGATTTTAATTTTTAAAAATCCCCCGCCCAACACTTGTATCTGATTACAATTAATGTCTCCGTTTTCACTTCTGATATGTCATGAACATGGAAGGGGCATAACTTTGCCGATGAAGTATTCAATTACAAAACCATTTGTGACTAGCCACCCAAAAAGCCTGTTATTCACAAATATTAGTCGACCCTCCCCAATTACACGTATCCCAGGTGCGCAAATTATTATTATTTTTTTTGATACAAGGGGTAGGCCTAACAATTTGTGGGAAAATCTTAAAATGGCCATGTTTGGAACAAGGGTAAACCGTGCAGTAAAAAAAACAAAAAAGAAGAACTGGCCCTGGCCATATCGATGCACAGAGACATCATTAGAGGATCAATGCGGTGAAATGAAAGCCACGTTACTTACCACGTTACGGTAAGGGTCCCCCAATATTTTGTGGAGACTGCCCTGTTCCATTTAAAAGCCCAGTTTGCACCCGCTCCCCCCCCCCCGCCCTTGTGCCATTATTTTGTTAACAAGTTCTTTTTTCTTTCTTAAAAAGTGCCCTTTTTAAAAATAAAATAGTGCCCTTTTTGTGCCAGCAGCCTTTACGAGTGCCTTTATTTTATTAAATGTCGCCCCGAAAAGTGCAAATTACAGTGTGCATAATCGTCGGTTTTGAACAGCGCCCCCCCCCCCCAATTTGATTTTACGGAGGCCAAGGTGTCTGGAGAAAAAAAGGGTCAATTTTTCAAAAAATCTCCCCCCCCCAAAAAAAGACCTTGGTACGCCCCTGAATTATATTAGTCAATTTTCACATGCTTTTAACAAAATAACTCAGTTTTAAAGTTTGAGCAATGACCACCTCTTTAATCACCGGGTCCAGAATATTCGTCATTACAGATCGTTCTTGTCTAGCCTCCCGATTGGAAGCATTCAGTGAATTTGTCTATGATCAATTCGACGAAATTGATTTCTGAATAACAAGATTTGACATAGGCGAGACGAAATTGAATACTCCGGGACGAAAACGTGTGCTCACTGTTTGAATTTGCTTGAACTGAATTTGCTGACGGACGAAATTAAACATTTCGCCGACGCGTCCGAGTCTACGCCAAACAATGTCATTCAGAACTCGAATCCCAAGTTAATTGATTTATATGAGGCGAATTCGATGAATTCAGCTACATCTTAATTTTTAGACGAATTTAATCTGAAAAGACGAATATTCTCGACCCAGGGGCTGAGGCGGGTAGACTGGAATGCACCGTGGCTGTTTCGGGCACGCATAGGCCCAATAATGAATGATTGTCTACGTTGGGCGAGATCTCCACTTGTAGATGTTTAAAGCGGTCGTGTCTTGTTTCGTTTCTGTTAAGAAGCAAGATATGTGTTGTTCGCTTAGCACAATACACGGTATGTCAACTGCGTGAATACACACGTGGAACAGGTGATACTGTGAATAATAGGCTAAGCTGGTGCATACTTTCTTTCCCAGCTCGTGTACAATTCGATGCGGGATATTCCGGCCGATACCTACTCCGAGTTTTACCGCCATTCTTTTTCCGTGCTTGCATGCAGTGTTTTTATCTTCATTTGGATGTAAATATCACTTTTCTCTTTCATTATAACCTGTTCAATGTTGGATCTTGTTGGTGAGTTGTTGGCCTTATGTTTTTCTGGATTTGTATTTGTTGTTTGACAAACAGCCTGTATGAGGCGAACGTAACTCGAAAACGCGGCAAACGCCATCTTGGATTTGAATATGAAATCGATCATCAACACATGTGTTTATCCCTTGACCTCTTGGAAGGATTTCACGGTCATCGGAGCCCTCATAGTGCCTGGTGTATAAAGGATATAACATCTAACATCACCGACGCGCATTGCGCATAATTGTCTAAAATAAAATAAAAACCTGTCCCAAAAAATCAAACCTTATGTAAGTATTAAAATTTAGTGTGATGGCAGTAAAAAAAACAACACTTGGTGAAGAATGTAGGCCTTTAAATTTGTGTACTGCGGTATCCCGACGCCACTTCTTTGGTTGTGTATAACGTCTAGAGCTGCGTGCAGTTTCAGAGAACATTTTCCAACAAAATCGGATTTTTTTTCAGTCTGATATTCATGTCTTTTTAAAACATTTTTCTGCAGACTGACCCTATTGTATAGCCCCATAAATTTGGCCAATTTACTGACCTCCGTAAGAAAGGCCACACTTCCACCATGTACTCAAACATGTCGAACTTTGTCAATTTTTGATGATCACATTTAGGCTTAGTTTGTAGGTGTTTTTTTTGCTTTAGAAGCATACTCGCCCTCTTTATAGGCTAATCAGAAAGTGCTGCCTTTTTCATGTTTATTTTCGTGAAATTTCAACATGAAATTTCACGAAATTTAGACATCTGAAAAAGGCAGCACTTTCTGGTTAGCATATAAAGAGGGTGAGTATGCTTCTAAAGCAAAAAACCTACAAACTAAGCCTAAA